>OX439137.1:23116652-23426652 GCA_949318235.1 Ecdyonurus torrentis | reverse complement strand
CTCAGCATAGGACAAACGTAGTTTTTAGCTATTTTCTTTGAAAAATTAGCTATTTTATTATTTTTTTTCTTCTATACTTGATATACTAATTGTACCTGTTAATAGCATCAATGCTCTCAAAAATATACTGCTAAGTATTTTTAAACTGGCAAAATGAGTCATTTTCCTATACTCGCCCATGCTATTTAGCGCTCACTAATGGCATCGACTGTAACATGAATGAAAGCACCCTATTCCCTTGTTATGTAAAAAATTTCTGTAAAAAATAATTGTATCAAGTGTTAATAATAATGTTTACATAAGTGCATGGACGTAACCTGTAAATTAATTCTAATAAAATATATTGTATTGTTTGCATCGGTTTAAGCTTATTTTTACTTTACATATGAATAAATGATTTTCTAATATCCAAACATAATATACTAAATATCAACGTTGATTTGGCCAAAGTCATTGATTTCTAATTTATTTTACATTTACAAAATAAAAGCTGTGGGTTTGTGACGTCATAGCTCGCATGTTTCCGCGCGCGTGGACTAGTGAGCTGTGACGTCATAAACCCTTAGCTGCCATTTTGTGAATGGAAAATAAACAAGAAATCAATGACGGCCAAGTCAACGTTGATATTTATAAGTATGTTAGGATATTAGAAAAGTTCAACAAGACGAGCTTAACGTGTTCAACGCCTTTATATTAATTTTACTCTATTTATGAATGAAATTGAAAAATTAAAAATTATAATATTATATAAAGTTGCTATAAATTTCAAAATGAGTAATTTTACTATCAACATGTCTTGTAATAACTAGAAACTTTTAACCAAGAAAAACGATAAAAATATAAAACTTCCTTTTTTCTTTTTATTAAATCAGATTTTATATTATGTTATTTATAGTGAGTAAATTATTATGAATTAAATATTACTAAAAAGATTTATGGCAGTTTTATTCCTGCTGTATATTGTTAAAACTATTTTCTTATCGTTTACACCGAGCTTTATTTTAGTATAATAAAATATGTATTTTTTAATAAATTTAAAGTTATAGTTAATATTTAATATACAATAACAAAAAAATGTAAAATTGTTATACATTATTCCATTACACGTACAACAAATAAAAACGTATGCTTGCTGAATGCAGCAACATTTACGGATAACAAAATATTTAATGCTATATTGAACAGTGATTATACTACATAGCATAATAGTTAAGATGTTCAACATAATTATTTATGTTATTGCAGAATAGCAACATTTATGCTGTATATTGTATAGGATTATTTAATGCAGCATCAATTACGTAATTTATTTTTTCATATTATATAATATGCAGAATTTAAAAAAACAGTAAGATAGTTTATTTTAAGCTACCGTAAAATTGAGCATAATATAAAATATTCGTAATAGTTGTAAATTGTTGTGGTAAAAAAAAAAAAAAAAAAAAAAAATCAAATTTGAATGCAGAGATAAATTGGTGCAATGATATTCGTATAATATGGTTTCACGTGCAAGAGATCATGAGGTCGCTTCTTATTAGATATACAGTACGGCTTTTTCAAAAGGTATTATGCAATATATGAGTGCGCACTTTTCTCCGCAAATTAATGCCCGTGCGTTTGTCAGTATGTCACAGATAAAACGGTATACGTGATATGTTTATAGGTTTGACAGGTCGATTCATGTCTCCGGCCAAACCTGGCAATGGCCCACGCTAAGTTGAGAGGTATTTCGTGTAGGTTCACTATAATTCACCTCATCTCACGTTATGGGGTTTAGTATGTGGTGTAAAACTTTTTAGATTCAAATACAAAATAAACGTACCTTTAAAATGTTTTAGAATGCTTTCAATATTAACATATCAATACATTTGTTGTTGTTGTTGTTGTTGTATCATGTATGTAGCTTATATAAAACTGGAAAACACTTGAAAACTACTGCTATAATATTTCACGATATTTCAGAGAAACTCCTTGAAACTTCTTTCAAAAAATTAAGCTTGCATTTCAAATTTCAGAGTTTTAATAAAGAAGTGTCGGACTTCTATAGATCTGGGTATTAAGAGCTCAGACTCGCACAGTATGAGTTCATTATAATACTATTATTATTATACTACTGTATATTAGTACGTATACAATATAACTAAGATAACATGATTAACGCTTCAGTTGGTATTACGCTTTACTGAAATATCTATATTATCATAATATTATTATGATTGTTTATAGGGTGGTTTCATTCACGTTAAAGTCAACGCCATAAAAGAGCGCTAAATAACATGGGCCAGTATAGGAAAATGACTCATTCACTTAAAAAAAAAAAAAAAAAAAAATCGTAATATTTTTAAGAGCATTGATACTGTTAACAGGTTGAATTAGTTTTTCAAGTATGCAAGGAAAATAATATTAACCAAAAAAAAATAGCTCATTTTCCAAAGAAAATAGCCCAAAACTATATACATTTGTCCTATGCTGAGCAATGATATTCCTTGCTCAAGATGAGCATTGAAAAGCATTCAGAATGAGGTAATACGCATATACCCTATACGAATAAAAATAAATACGTAATATGGTACTTCATTTTTAGGACCATTAATAATAACACACTTTACTGCATAATTATTGTCACATAGAATAAATATTGTATAGCATAATCATTTATGCAATTTAGCAACGTTTATGCCATAATAAAATGAACTTATAGCATCAATTATACGCTATCTTTTATTTCCCATTCATAAATATCTAAAATTATGATGCAATCTTTGATCAATAAATATTCTTATTATATTTATCGGATACAATATATGAATATATTTATTCCATAGGGATATAAGGATACAATACTAGTAAAAAAAAAAAGTAAGGAAGAATAAGAGAGAAAGAAAAAATAAACTTCAAAACTCATAATTTATATTAAAATTGCTCTCTGTACACATTTTACTCTAAAAAAGAACTATAATATAATAATTCATTATAAAAAATGTTATGAACATTTACTATATCTTTAAAATTTATTATCTACTTGCAAATTATTTAGCTACTTTAGTATTTAACATTCATAATGTTTACATAGAAACTTTAATGATAAGAGCTTTTAGAAAACAAATATTTTCATGTAGTAGTATACAGCGTATAGCTTGCATATGACATAAAAAAATAGGTGATATAGAGTCTACTAAATGAAATTGTGTAACTTGAAGTAAATAAATATATGTATTCAGGGAAATAAAGATTATCATTTTTGACATTATCGCTTTGTTAAAATATAGTATTAAATGTTCAACTGTTACATATTGTACTATTTGTTTAGAAAGAATATTATTTAGTTACATATTTTAAGTTTTTGCTAGATCATTATTATATATTTCAATATAAAATATCTGGAAAGCTCGCAGCTCTGAAATTCAAATTTTAAAATCTTTAAGAGTGGACCAAATATATTGTCAGCCTAAATCTCGCCTTTTTAATGTTTTGTTTTAATTATTATTAAATAAAGATGAATATTTATTTTTATTTATTGTTATATATTCTAATTTCTTTTTTGTCAATAATATTGCAAATAATTAATAATAAATCAAATCAGGTTTATCTAAATTTACAATTTTCATACAAATTAGTGGTGCAATGTATTTAATTTTATCAATCACAACTTCAAAGTTATATTTTTTTATTGTGTTAGGGTGTGTACGCATGACGTCATTCTGAATGCTTTTAGATGCTCTTCTTGAGCAATGAATAACATTGCTTAGCATAGGACAAACGTAATTTTTGACTAGTTTCTTTGGAAAATTAGCTATCTTTTGGTCATTATTATTTTTCTTGCATACTTGATAAACTAATTCAACCTGTTAACAGCATCAATTCTCTCAAAAATATTGTAAAGTATTTTTAAACTGGCAAAATGAGTCATTTTCCTATAATGGCCCATATTATTTAGCGCTCACTTATGGCGTTGACTTTAACATGAATGAAACCATCTATCATCTAATAAAATCTTAATAAAATACATGGTTATATAGCAATAATAAAATATTTTAATATTATATACTATTCGTTAAGGCAAATCTAAAGGTAATCTAAAGAGAATATTATTTATTATTCAATTTTCTGTTACTTCTTATTTTATTCATGGCGGTTATATTTTGTTGCCCATTTGATCAATGTAATTTTGACGTCTCCAGCTGACCAGTACTTTTCAGCGGTAATCCTCTTTGGATTACATAGTTATGTACTTGCATTACTATGAGTATTGTACATACAGTACTTGAACAGTCCTCAATTATTATTGTACATATATAGTACTTACAAAAATAATTGGATATATATTGTTGAATTATGCATTCACTTTATTATTTTCTTTTATAGAGAATTTCTCTTATATGATATATTCTATTCTACGTAAGTGTCTTATTATTTTTGCATTTCAATTTTAAATAAAAGTTCTATGAGATTTTTTTCTTCTTGCCATCCTTTATTTACATAGTATATGTTTTATAAACCTGCTTGTATTGCATGGTACTTGTAAATGTTGGTTGTTAAAAGTAATTGAATATATTTGAATGTTTTATTTTATTCTCTTCTTTTATTATTTATTATTATTTCTCTTATATATCTTGTTATTTTTGCATTCCAATAAGTTGTACTATACCTTATTTTTGCATTTCATTCACTATTTACTTTATTTTTTTATAATTGGCTTATATTCTTGATAAAATTTGTATGCAATATTATGATCATACACAATACACATAATTACACACATAATACGATTATGAGCTATATGGTCAATAATATTTTCCTTGATTTTTATTTTTATTTTATTTATTTATTTTATTTTTTTTTTTTTTTGCAAAAAAACAAACAACATTTTTAAAAGATATGTTAGGAACTATTATTAATGCACTTTACCCATATTTTCTCTCTCTCCGTCTCTCTCTTTCTCTCCCTGAAAACTCAAAAACCAACATGTAATTCTAAAAACATTACTATTCACATTTATAATCAACATGGTGGCTATTTTTTTAATCAACCTTTCAAGAGCTTTAATGAGAGCTAGCAAAAAAGGCCTCTATTACCATTCTCTCTCTCTCTCTCTCTCTAGTCTCTCTCTCTCTCTCTCGTTTTTTATGTAAAAAAAAGTTTAGTGACATTGAAAAAAAAAAGACATTTCTTTTGTGGTAAAAAATTTCTAACATTATATAAAAAAATACCCCTAAAATTCTCTTTAATCTTCTTACCTAACTACCTAAAAATGATCAAAGGAATCGTGTTCAAAATCATTATAATATAAAAGTTGTAGACTGCAAAAAAAAAAAAAAAAAAAAAAAAAAAATCATATCATATACCTGTCTTAAAATATAGGAGAGACAAATTAAAAAATCATGGTAGCTTCAGGGCATAGTTTTATTATGTAAATGAGACTTTTGCATAGCTAAGAAAAGAATGAATATAAAAAAATATATAGTTCATTTATAAGATATCGATAATGTTACGGTAACAAGATGAAAGTATATATTTTTCATTTTTATAAAGAGGTATAAATAATTCCTAGAGAAATTCCTAAAAATCCTAGAAATTCTTGGTAATTCCTAGAGAGGTCACATAAAAATATAGTCCATTGTGAACTTCGATAGAATTGAATCGTGGCCAACTCATATGAGTTATTATTATTAATTTTGTAATTTGATCAAAAGTCCGGAGCACTGTCGATATATTAAAATATTTTTTTATATCTTTTAAAACAGGATCTTTTTCTTTATAATAATATGATGGTGATGATGATAAATGATGATAACAGATACAAAACTATATGTGCTATTTTGATTAATTTATTTTCTCAATTTTCTATTAAAAATTGGTTTTAAGAATTCATCATTTTTTGAATGAATAATAAAAAATAATGATAATACTTTTATCATAATATGCTTCTCTGTATAAAACAACAAAGTGTGATTTGAAATTATGGCTATAGCTTTTCATTCAAAATAAAAATCAAATCCCCACGAGGTATAGAATGTATTATTAGGTCATTATTTCAAAAATACAAAGCCTGTTCAATGCATAATTCAAGAAACAACAATTTTTACAATTTTTGTTACATAATAATATATTAATAAAATGTTAAAGGCATAGACCAGAGAAAAACATAATCATTTATATCACAAAACACTTGATGGGACCTACATAAATAACTTTAGTTTGTCTCAAAACCCAACTGTAGCTCCGTTGCAGTGATCAGAAATTTTGATTTATGCAACCCGCACAACATATTTATACTAATTTTTTCATGTTTCTGACGTCATAAACATGAATACTCACGCAAATTGCATATTTTACAGTATTTTAACGTTCTCTCGTGGGGCTAGATTAACATTCTGGTAAAAATTGTCAACAATTTTGAAGATCCCATTTCGTGTTTATTCATTAAAAAGCACATGTTGTTTTATGTGGTCTATGGCTTTAATTATATTATTATAGGGAACAGTTATTTTTATATTTCATATTTTCACGCTAAATTCACGTATACAAACATTACAATACTTAGTTTTATCAAGGAAACGTGGATTTTTTCAATCTATATTATTTCTTCCTCTTTTCTATATACAATTTTACTCCTGCAATTTTCTTGTAATAATAGTTCATATATTTTTTTTTTATGTAAGAGTGCAAAGTTGAATCTTTGATCATTATTATTATACTGTGAGAGCACGTTCATTGCCTTATAGTATAAAACTAACACAAGAAAATGTACACTTGATAACATTAAAATCTTTACTTTATATTCTATGTTAATTTCAAGAACTTTTTTTAACATTATTTTAATGGTGACTTTAGCTGAAATTTTTAGCTGACACTATGCTTTCAAAGGACATCAAATTGTATAGCAGTATTAGATGATGAGATACGGTATTGAACCCCCGGACTACTCTCCTAAAGAATATAAAGGATTCATATTATAAGATTTGAATACGTACTATTATAATATAGAAAACTAAAATATTATAATTAAAAGTGCCGTATTTTAAATTTTTGATGTAAAAAACAAGTTTTAAAATTTCACGTATATCTAAATTTTTACGGCTCTCAACGATCGTGATTATATCAAAATTTTAGATAGAATTAATTTTTGACAGTATTTATATCAAATTAATGTTCAGTAGCATTAAATATACTGTAGTACATTTGAATAAAGATTTCCATTTTATTAATTGTGCATAGTTGCTCGCATAAAAATCATTAATTCATATAATATAAATATATTTTTTTTAATAGACCGGTTGCACTCATATTTAAGAACCGCCATTTTGTTGGTCAGGAATACATAGGCCAGCATTGGAAAATTTTCATTTTTATTTTTTTAATAGAAAAAGAAGCTTCAAACCTCAATCAAAACCTTTTTCTATAGCTCCAAATAGGTTTGAAGAATATGAGAAAAATTCGTTCAGTTGAAATAAACTCTTTATGTAAAAAAAAAAAAATAGAAGAAATGATGTTCCCCTATGCTGGACAATGCATTATGCACCACAAACATGGCGACAAAGCGCAAGGATGTGCATTATATAGAAAATATAATATTATATTATGTAATTTCTCTAAAGGTAATTTGTATAAAGTAAATATTTCAATGTTAATGATTGTACGTTAAGAATATTAAATAAGCAAAAAGTGTTTCTTATCTTATACAAAGTAACTAGTTTAATGAACTGTAACTTCTATTATTTCAACTAATATTATTTATTTGTTATATTTTATGAAAAATCTTGTTATTTCTATATCTCTTATATTTTCTTTGTTCTATGCCAGTCTCATCTTCTTTTTGTTTCCATCTTTCATATATAGCGTGCAAAAACTTATATGGTTTTAATGTGTTTCAATGAACTGATAATGAATTTGTTCTCTCTCTCTCTCTCTCTACCAACAATTTAAAGGGGTAAAAACAATTGAATCATAATTCCCAATAAAAAAATAACTATCCTATGTAAGAAAAAAGTAAAATAATAAACTTTAAGTCAACAAACCAAAAAGTAAACAAAGTCGCAAAAAAAAAAACTGTAAAAGAATTTTGTTTACTTTTACATCGTACGGTTTCATTTTTTTTTTTTTTTTTTTTTTTTATATATATATATAATTTTAATTATATGTATGTACGTACTGTACGTATAGGATAAAGTACAGTATATAAAAAATTCAGCACATTTCGTACTGGTTGAAAAATACGAACATTTGTAACGAGAAATGATGTAGCGTTAAGATGTTTTTTTTTCTTTATAAAATGAAAGAAGACATCATTATTCATTGTATTTAAAAAAGTAGAACAACATTTTTTATTGTAATTAGAAGAGAAATTACTTGTAATTTTTATGTGCCTTTTTTTTTTTTTTTTTTTTTTGAAAAAATATACTTTTTTATAGATATGTACAGGCTGTAATGTATAAAACTTGTTTTACATATTTTCCTTCTGGCAATTGTATACGTATGAAAACAGGTGTAGGAGTTGGGCTATACCTAAAACCTGCCCTTTCATTTTAATAATGTTATATTAAGACATTTTTTTAGGGACTAATTAAAGTTCCTATAGAAATACATATTATTCAACATTCAAAATTTTTTATTCATTTATTTCATACAACATACATAACACAATCAAATGCATTAGTCTAGGTTATTGCCAGTAAGTGACAATGTAGAAATGATTGTCAAACTATTTATATACAACATACACATAAAACAACAACAACAACAACAACAACAACAACAACAACAACAACAACAACAACAACAACAACAACAACAACAACAACAACAACAACAACAACGACACTTGGTATAAAATTACAATTTGTATTTAAATTGTTTTATCATTCATATATTTCCATAAGATAATAAAATAAAGATTTTAATATTACCTACTGTACTTCTTGTATATAAAAATACTATAGGATGCTAATTTCAATTATATGGAAATATAATAAAGCTGCAATATATTATTATAATGAATAATTTTCTAGCATGTAACTTTATATAACGTGTATAAATAGAATAATAATAATTATTATTATTCCAATTATTTTGTGTAAACAAAAACTAATTGAAGTTACATACAGATAGTTGCCTTGTAATAATGAGAGAAATAGAGAGGGAGAGATTGCGACATAAGACCTTCTGTTTGAATTAAGATTCTGTTGGGATTTGATTAAAAAGTTGTAAAGGTAGTAAAATCAGATTTTATTATTTTTATCACACTGATATGTCGGAATAAGATAACTTAAAACAATTAAAAACAATTTTAAGTGCATGGTTACATTTTTTTTTTTAATAAAATTTTCACACATCGCGTTTTTTTTTTTTTTTTTTTTTTTTACTTTGTACACCAATGGACCTTTTGCAATGAACTTTTAATAATTGTTCTAACGTATAATTTTGGTAACAAATTTTTCATGATAAATGCATTAAGAATATTTGAATTTATTTTAAATACTACGTTCATTTGCAGTAGAGCCCATTAATATGAAATAATATCATAAAAATAGAGTGGTTAAACAGTCCTTTTTTTTTTTTTTTTTTTAAGTTTGAGATGGATTATTTTTATTTTATAATGGCATTAAATAGCTTCGACTAACATTTTTTTGTATTGATTCATTTTGAAATGAAATATACATTTATTTATTTAATGTATTGAGTTATTAGTGAAAAATAATTGTATTAAAATTGTATATTTTTAATTAGCACTTACGTTTTGAATTTATATAAAAAAAGACTAATTAAACGAGCAAAATATAAAATGGTACATAATAAGCTTTTTTATATTTACATAAAAATCATATGTACATGGAAAATTACAAATTAATAAAAATTGCTATAAAGTAAATAATTACCATTTAATATATGATTAAGCATACTTTTTTTTTTATAAATTACATAATTATATACGCTCAAAAATATATAATATATATGCTGTCTAATAACATTAATTATGTTAATTACGCTTTAGCAATACATTACTGTGCAATTAAAACTTCACAGAGGGGGTGGAGATGTAGTATTTTATTTTCCATTGGTAAAAAAAAAAAAAAAAAAAAAAAATCGTGCTTGTATTGTAGTTCCTTGTATACCTCTCTCTTCATTGATTTTGTTTTTCATTATTTTGTTAAAGCCATAGACCATATAAAACAACATGTGCTTTTTAATGAATAAACATGAAATGGGATTTTCAAAACTGATGACAATTTTTACCAGAATGTTAATGTAGCTCTACAAGAGAGCGTGAAAAAACTGTAAAATATGCAATTTGCGTGAAAAGTCATGTTTATGACGTCAAAAACATGCAAAAATTAGTATGAGAATATTGTGCGGGTTGCATAAATCGAATTTTCTGATCACTGCTACGGGGCTACTGTTGGGTTTCGAGACAAACTAATGTTATTTATGTAAAACTCATCAAGTGTTTTGTGATATAAATGCTTATGTTTTTCTCTGGTCTATTCCTTTAAGATAAATTTAATATTACAAACAGCACCATTTTTCTATACTCAATCAATAAATTTTAATATCAGTTACACGAAAAAAATAAATTATACGTATATAATTTATGTTTTATTGAATAATTGCTATAGTATATAGAGCACAAATGTTGCTATTTTGTTAATGTCATAAGTAATTTTGCTGTACATCTTGCTATTATGGTATATAGTATAATTACTATACAATATAGCATACAATATTATTATGTTGTTATTCATAAATGTTGCTGTATTGAGATATATGGTAGATAATTATGCTACTTTTCGGCCACTTAAATGTCTGGGCCACTTTTCGGTCACTTGTGATTTTAAAATTATTCTAGGAGACATAAGCACCGAGTGTTGAAGGCAGCTGACTCGTAACTCTGTACTCCTCACCGAGTATAGGTTCGAGCCACTGCTAGGTGCGTACGTGAAGTGTGAGAGCACAACACGTTGCACGATGCATGTTTACATGCATTCCATGACGACGCACAGTATTCGGGAGGTGCATGATTGATGTGATTGCACCGACCAGCCTGCCTAGATGTTTCCACGGTTTCTCTAGGCTGTCATGGCGAATGCCGGGCTGTGTACTTAGGCCGTGGCCAGCCCGTGTGTGCTTTTCCATTAATTGGAAAGTCCTTACCTGTCGATAAGACAATGTCTTGACTGGGACTGGGATTGGTGTATAGCACGATAACACAATATGGCAAGCAACAAAAAAAAAAAAAAATTCTGGCACACTGTTGACAAAAAATTTTGGAACTAGGAAAACAAAAAATTTGGCTTCTGAGTTGTGTAGGTTTTTTTATATAACCCTTCAAAGTTCAAGAGGCCGAAAAGTGGAAATCGGGCCGAAAAGTGGCATGCCTACCATACCATTTTTGTATTTATTTCTGTACTTGTACCAATCCCATCATTGTAATAAAAATATACTGAAAAAAGTAACATAAATTTTCCTGCAAAATGTACTCAGTATAATTTATTTTAACTTTCTACTAAGTTTTGTGTACACGCACAATTGTATTAATATAAACGGGTACTAAATTTCAAAATGCTAAAAATTCTTAAAACAAACGTTGGATTTAAATGGTAAAATATATTACTATCACAATTATGTAGATACAGTAACAGTTGTAACGGTTGATATTGTTGCAACACTTTTTCGGTATTTTTATCATAATTATGATTTTTTTTTGTGCTCATTTTTGCTATTATTTCTATTTTTTAACTTTATTTAAATAACATGGGGCTAACTATCGAATGGGACACACGTTTCATTGATATTTCATTTTTATGTCACATTTATTTCTTATTCTTATTTCTTAGTTGTGTCATCGTTAAAATTTCACTCGGGAATTAATAACGATATTCTAGCTTTCAATACTTCCTTGTTTAAACATTGTTTTTGCCTTTTTTTGTTGACAAATTAGATGCAGTTCTTTTTTAGTGTTTTCACGCTATAAAAAATTATCTGAAAATCAACGATGGATCACTGCAACACTCCCCACTCTAAAAAAAAAAAAAAAAAAAAGGTCTCATTTGCAATCTAAAGAGTATAATTTGTTTTATTTTAAAGAGAAGACATAGAGTATAAACGTTAACATACAACTTCAATTTTGATCCTTTACTATATGGTAAAAAGGGGAGTTTTGCCCATATAGAATACAAAGGATTTTTTTTTAGTACATATTGATTGCTTTTGTGTACTATAAATTTTGAATCCATAAGGGATGAAAGTACTTTGTGGTCAATATTGTTCTATGTTAAACTTTACTTTTACATCGATACTCATCCGGTATTGTGGTCAATTTTCATTTGTTAATTTTAATTATGAGATATTGATCTCTTTTAATTTGTTTGTTTTTACAATTTAGAGCACGAAAACAAAATAAAAGTTAGCAATTACGTAATACAACATAGATACGTGCTTCTATGTCAAATAATATTTGAAATCTAAAACCATAGAATTTCAAAGGTTTAGAACAAACTGAACAAAAACTTGTCTAATGGTAGTTATTATCTTAACATACCTGAAAATCAACGTTGATTTTACCGGAGTCATTGATTTCTAATTTATTTTCCATTGTTTTGATTTCCACGTAGTCCGGTTTATGCGTCTTATGGACAAACGAATCTGAAAATAACGTAGGGCAGCGACTGCGCATTTCGTGCGTCATCTGCAAGATTTAAATCTTTATTTCCGGTATTTTTCACGTTTTGATCGCATGAAAATACTATCGTGTGTAATTTTGTTTGTTTAAAGTTTAACTTTTACCGGAAATAGATCTCGGCGATCGGGCAAATTTGGAAAAGACGAAGGAAATGCGCAATCGATACCTTAAGTTACCTTCAGCTTCGTTGTTATGGACCAAGTGAGCTGTGACGTCATAAACCGAATTTGCTATCACGTGGAAATCTAAACAAGGAAAAGTAAATTAGAAATCAATGACTCCGGCCAAATCAACATTAATTCTTATAGGTATTAACTGTTATTAGACAAGGTTATGTTCTTATACCTTTAACACTTAAACTATAAATGCCGAGGGATAGAAACTTAGGGTACCTTCAGATTTTCCAGTTTGCCTCACCTCTATGAAAAAATGAACCCAATATTTTCGGACAGAAAACTGAGACAGTATCGAATAATGATATAGTGTAGATTTTCTGAAGAGAATTTCATATAATCCTTTTAAATGTTTATAAGCCATATATACGAAAAGTTTGTTAACCAATATTTAAGTTATATTTACAGGTCAAAATTTCTGTTTATATTAATTTTCAATACAAATTATAAATTTGTCTACAAAATTTTAGTTTAAAACTTTATAAATAGAATTTGAAACGTCTGAGCATATAATATTTTATAACTTAAAGAGATTGAAATATAGGTATAGGTGCATGATCTTTTTTTAAAAACACTTTCATTAAAAATCAATAAAAAAACTTATAGGCATAAACTATCACTTTAATTTTATTGAAGCTCCATACATATATTATATATTTATTATAACTCAATACTATTCAGTAAGTATACAGTGACACAGATGTTTGACATATATTGTAGCTTTTAAAATAAAAGCAATTTCAGATATTTTAAATTTAATATTTTTTTTTATATTACATAATAACAATACTATAAAATATTATAATACTGTATACCTCTTTCTATTACGTATAACGTATAAGACTAAAAAGGCTGCCAACAGATTTGAATTTAAAATTCAACAAACATTTTTGTGTTATTATATTTCTGTTCAAACGTTTTGGGTTTACTTCATAAAACCCTTTATATTAAAGGCAAAGACCACATGAAACAACATGTGCTTTTTAATAATTAAACACAGTTAATGGGATCTACAAAACTGATTTACACCAGAATGTAAATGTGGCTCCACAAGAGAGCGTGAAAATACTGTAAAGTATGCTATTTGCGTGACCATTCCATTCTCTGACGTCAGAAACAGGCAAAAAATTAGTATGAAAATATTGTACCAGTTGCATAAATTGAAAATTTTTGATCATTGCTACGGCAAGGTTATTTAAGTCCCATCAAGTGTTTTATTTATTTAAATGCCAACGTTTTCTTCTTGTCTATGCCTTCAACATTTAAACCAAAAAAAGCAATAAAAATAATAACATGTAAATACGACTTTACTTTGAGTTGACAACAAACTGTATTACAAGTTAATTAACCACCTTACTTTCACCTCTTTCAACCCCCCATCATCCCCCATCCCGCTACCACTCCCCGCACTCCACCTCACGCTCAACCTTTTTAGAAAATCACCGAAGCGTAAAATCGTACCCAGAATGACTTAATTTCCATAAGGGATCTAATTTTCGTAGTATTCACAATTTTTTTTTTATAATAATCATTATGCTTATATGGCAAAAATTATAATTGGATTTTTTTTTCATCAAAAAAAAAAAAAAAAAAAAAAAAAAATGCTGCATACATGAGTAAATTATTTAAATATAATTTATTGATGAAAGAATTATATATATTATAAAAGATGAAATTTTTAAAAATATTCATCTTTATTATATTTTACAGTTTGTTGAGTAATAGGATTTGATTACACTGTAAAATTTAATCAGTTAACCGTACACTGAAAAAACAAACATAATATTTATATAGAATGCGCATTGCTCCCATCTTGATGGAAATATATTATACATTAGTTTGTTTGCTTAAAACAGCCTTTTTTTTTTTTTTTTTTTTTTTTTTTTTTTTTTTTTTTTAAGTTTTCCTTTTAATTGATATGTTGAAAAAAAGTGGGATAACTTTTTCCGGATTCTGAAAAATATGAATACCACACCAAAAATATGGCAACTGTCCGTATAATGTGGGTAACATTTGTATTTTCCACTGTAGCAATTCTCTCTCTCTCTCTCTCTCTCTCTCTCTCTCTCTCTCTCTCTCTCTCTCTCTCTCTCTCTCTCTCTCTCTCTCTCTCTCTCTCTCTCTCTCTGAGAAACATTTTTTTAAATTTGGATTACGCTTATATATAACAAAAAAATACGTTTAAAAATAGTGAAACTATATAACAGAGTTAAAACTTTTAACGAAATAAGTTTAAAAGTATACAGAAAGATTTTTTTCCCCTGACTTATACAGCTATTCTACTGAATGAACGAGTCTAAATCACTCTGACTTTGAATGATTAGAGTGATACAAAATGGCTTAAAAATAGAATGAATGTTGATGATTATGACATTTTCCATACACTGTGTAAAATCATGGAATTACGCACAATAAATTCTTTTTATCTTTTGTGTTGTCATTGCTTTGCAATAAAAATATATATTCCGTGATGTGTACATATAATTTAATTGGAAAATGTATAGTGTATGAGCTAATGATAATTAGTTGCTTGGACTCATGAATGAGTAAAGAGAAACCACAGAAACTTTGACTTTAACTATATGAGTATACATTACGTGAACTTTTGTATATTTTCTCCAAATCATGAATGAATGAAAGAAGAAGAGAAAAAAAAATGAAAATTTATAAATAAAATAAACAATAACAAAAATACATAGCAAAAAAAAAAAAAAAAAAAAAAAAAAAAAAAAAAGAGTACTGTATGTATTTTGCGTATTTTTCTTTTTATTATTATTTCTCTAAAAATTATCTCAAAGGAAAATGAGATATAAACAGAGAATGAAATTCTATTCAAAAAGTTATGTGTATAAAAATGTGATCAAAAGATCTCAACTCAAACGCCTTTTTTATTTTGTACTCTTTGAGCAAATAATTATAATTTTCTGCCTATTTAAATATATATTTAAAAAGAAAGGAAAAAAAATGTTCTTTTTTTGCTTTGAATTATTTTTACAAAAATAACATCAGGGTTTGCAAAAAGAAAATAAAATAATAATAATAATAAAAAAATAAAAATTCATTTTATTCTTAATTGTTAATAACAATATAACAATTTGTTATATGATAAAAAAAAATCTATGTTTTTGCTTAAAACTGTTTTTTCTCTCTATTCAATTAAATATTTTCTTTATTTACCTTTTTTATTCAGTAAATAAACTTGCTATTATAAAGTAACTAAAAAATGAAGACAAAAAGACAAGAAATTTGTTTATGCACTATAACATTAAAATCGGGAGAAAAAGAGTAAAACACATGAGATTACAACTCTTCTCTTATTTCCCTTGCAAAATAGGTGCTATGTAGAAAATAGTTTATATTTGCAATAATGGGAGTTATGTTATATGTATATTGAATAGATTTATTAAGCTTGATATCCAAAAATGATTATTAATTCCAAGTTCCATCACAATTTTTATTATTATTAGTATTATTACTGTATTTACTAACTTTTTTCCACCATATAATAATAATAGTAATTTTATAGTATAGTTAATAGTATAAATTGTATTGTTATAATAATAATAGTAATTTTTGACAGCATATTGATTTTTTCTTTATATTTTATTAATTATTATATATACTATGAACATAGTTTAAAAACAAAATAGAATTTTGAAATTAAAAAAAAAAAAAAAAGAAAAAAAAAAAAAAGAAAGAAAAAAAAAAAAGATTATATCATAATTTAATTAAAGGTTACAACGTAACATATAGATATTTTCATTACTTCTAATGTGTCATACAATACAGTGTGTATTATATATATGTTAGCTTCCAGAAGCGAATTCGCTCCGGAAGCGGAAAATATGGTCAGAACGCGTTGGGACCACGTATGTGGTTTCGTAACGCGAAATTCGTGTTGGGAGCATGGTAAATTTAATCCCAACGCGTTGAGATCAAGTTGAAAATTTTCAACGTGACGGGATCAAATTTGAAATCTTATGACGCGTTAGGAACATGCAAAATTGTTCTCAATGCGTTGGGACCAAAATTGAAATTTCACAACGCGTTTCGGTACAATAATATAATTATGTGTATAAAATATTACCAAATAAATAAAAATAATACTAAAAAACAAACGATAATTAGAGCTACATATATAAATATTTATAGCAAAAATTTTTAAATGAAAAAAAAAAATAATTTAATTTAGTAAAATAATCAAAAGCCGAAAAGGAACTTTTCTCAATTCAAAATTTTATGTGATATGATTTAAGACTGCTATTATTACTTATATGTATTATTATTATTAATTTTGTTGGTATGTGAAATAAATACTTTTATTTTTCATTATTTAAAATCAGTTTTAAAAAAGGCGTGTTCTCTCTCTCTCTGTCCTTTTCTTCGAGAGAAGATACCTTAGCAAATATTTGAGTTAAGAAAAATTGTTAATATTTGACTTTTGATTATTTTATTAAATAAAATGATAGTTTTTTTTTTTTAATTTTGCTAAAAAAATAAAGAAATTTTATATTGCTCTAATTATCGTTTGTTTTTTATTATTATTTTTATTTATTTGGTAATACTTTATACACATAATTATTATATTGTACCGAAAACGCGTTATGAAATTTCAATTTTGGTCCCAACGCATTGAGAACAATTTTGCATGTTCCTAACGCGTCATAAGATTTCAAATTTGATCCCGTCACGTTGAAAATTTTCAACTTGATCTCAACGCGTTGGGATTAAATTTACCATGCTCCCAACACGAATTTCGCGTTACAAAGCCTCATACGTGGTCCCAACGCGTTCTGACCATATTTTCCGCTTCCGGAGCGAATTCGCTTCTGGAAGCTAACATATATAATATATAAGAGAACGTACACAATGCATATAATAAAATCTTATAAAAAGAAGAAAAAAAGTTTTAGAAAAAACTTAATGGATTAAAAAATGGCTATACAGTGCACTACATAGCTACCACAAGAAAAAAAAGAAAAAAAAAAAAAAAAAACTTTTGCGAAGCAATTTTTTTAAAAACCTCTTAGAGTCTTAGCATTCTTTTTCATTCTTTTACTCTCTCAATATATATATATATATATATATATATATATATATATATATATATATATATATATATTATATATAACTAAAAATTTGCACTTAAACAAACTGAAAGTTTAAGAAAATGAGATTTTTTAAACTCTATTATAGAGTTTATTATTATTATTTTTTTGTTATTTTATTTTATAAAAGGTAAAATTTTACTGTAATTTTTGTATAAAAGTGTTAAAATGACAAAAATAAATGTGCTTAAGACGCCGTTATTACCTTTTTTCTTTCTTACTTGTTGTCGTCTATGATTTTAAAGTAGAGCGTACGATGTCCTATATTTTTTATATAACAATAAAGGTCTGGGAATAAATATGTGTGAAAATTTATTGTTTTATCTCATGTCTGTTTTTTTGATAAAAATATGAATATAATAAAAATTTTACTTCACTGTCTGAGAAATTTATTTATCTAACTCTTTTTTCATATTATATTATTTTATTTTTATTTTTAGAACAATAAATATTTGTAATGGAGTTTACCGGTGGAGTGCATAAGCTAATCATAGGTGGGTGGGTGAAAAACTAGTCCCCTGTATAGTTTTGTTTGCAATTGCATTGCAGGGTCGTGTTTTTAAAGAAAAATAATGCCCTGGGGCTGGAAAATTTTAAATGATAAATACTACATAATAGAAAGCACAATGAGATTTACGCACGTGTTTTAAGGTTACAAAAATATTTAATAAGTTTTCATCAACATGCAGAAAAAAAGTTAACTGTGTAATTTATGCTGATTTTATGTAATAGCCTAAAGTATGCTAAAAAAATTAGAACAACATATAATTATGCTGCTAGCATATTTATGCTTACAAGAGTTAGTAACACAGTTATTATGCAGTATAGCATAATATTCTGTATTGAATAAATTGTGTTGAAAATGAGTTATATAGCGTAAATTTTTCGTACACTAAAAAACAAAACAAAAAACTTGCTACTCATATTTTAATATGATATTGCTATTAGAAAATGGTAGTAAAGAACCATATAAATGTTAGAAAACCTAAAGTTTCTATAATATTTGAATTTATTAGCAGCATTTATATCAATAATTTTCTTCGATATACTTGTGAATGTACGGAAAAAATAAATACAGTACGTAATAAATATGCTACCATATATAAATTTGTTTAATATAACATAATTAATGCTTTACATACTGCATAATTATGCTATATTGTTATAATATTATATTGTACATCATCATTGTTCATATGCTTATTGTTTTATGCTGTTCAAATTTAGCAACATTTATGCTATAATGATATAAATGCAGCATAAATTACAAAATATCTTCCTTCTATCTGATATAACAATCTATCCATGCTAACAAGTTTCTTTTTTATAGAGAACCTAAACAGAGAAGCGACAACCTCAAGTTTTAGGCAGACCTGCAATACATCTGTTTTGAAAGACCCGCTAAAAGTACCCACACTAAATGATTAGCTACTCACAAAATTGGAGCTTTCTCATTGGCTAAGATTATTTCGACTGTCATTTAAGTATGGGTACTTTTAGTGGGTCTTCCAAAACAAATGTATTGCAGGTCTGCGTAAAACATGAGGTTGTCGCTTCTCTATTAAGGTTCTCTACTTTTTTCAGTATACAGTATATTAACACTAATTTAGAATTAAATAATTCATATTTTCTATAAATTTTTATCTTTCTATGACATTTTAGTAGATTGTAAAACTCAATAATGATGTAAATAAAATATATATACCAATTTATGTTAAATGATGAGTGCTATTCATTGTTCTTGTTTCTAATATTAACAGTTCTCTCTCTCTCTCTCTCTCTCAAGCTCATTAAAACTTAAATAAATTACATAAAACAGCAATAAAAAAAATTGTGCAATTTATATAACAACAATAAAAAAATTCATAAATATTACATCATCATTGACATTGTTAATAATTGGAGTAAACATTAACGTATAAAAAAAATCTAATAATAACCTATTAAAATGTTATTATACTCTCAAATTATTGATTCACTATAGTCGTAATAAAGAGAGAATTATAATGATTATTGATTATAATTGTATTGACATAAATTCAAACATCATGAATAAATTAGATTAATATTGATTGTAAGAAAAATATATAATTGCTTAAATAAACTGATGACATAGCTGTGAGTACGCTCTTGTAAGTTAAAAAGCAATTATCATTTACAA
Organism: Ecdyonurus torrentis; assembly: GCA_949318235.1. Classification (NCBI taxonomy): domain Eukaryota; kingdom Metazoa; phylum Arthropoda; class Insecta; order Ephemeroptera; family Heptageniidae; genus Ecdyonurus; species Ecdyonurus torrentis. The sequence continues at coordinate 23,406,534 of OX439137.1, read as the reverse complement.
ATTAATTTGTACGTTTATTTAATTGTTTATTTTTTATATTTTAATTGATAAAAAAATATATGAAAATTAATTATTTGCATAATATATAATATATCGTTTCAAGACAATGTTCTCTTTTAGAATATGAAATAAAATTACTTCCTAAATTCTTTTTTAAGGCGGGAAATCAGGAATTGACTAAAAAGTTGTAAAGAAAGAAAAATCTGAAATTTTGCACAGTGATACCATTTCAATGGTGATGCAATGGGATAACGTATCTTCAAAAATGTAAAAATTTAAGGGGGTCACCATGCTAGATTTTAAATTATGATTTTTTGAAACTTTGGTCCCATAAGAGACCATGTTAATTTCATTAATTATTTTCTCTCTTATCTGATGGTCATGTCAAGAGTTCTAATTTTTTTTTATCATAGGTAGCTGTTACTGTTAACTATCAAATAGTATCATAAAGTTTAAAAGTTTTCTTTTTAGATTTTGAGATACAAGCCATCTGAATACAACCCTTAAAAATAAATAAAATATTTATCAATTACATTAGTCTCATTGAATTTATTACTAAATCTGTCTTTATTTGAAATTTTCGCTTTTTGCATAATATAAAAATATACAAGTCAATACAAGTCAAATATATTTTATTTAAATATATTGTATTTAATTTATATATTATAGTAGAACTTTACCATAGTTATTAATTTACTATGAAAATATGTTATAAATTATAAGATTAAAAAAAAAAAAGTTCCCCTCATAGTGTTTATTTTTCTTTCCTAATGAAGTTTATAATCTCTATAGCTTTAGGTATAATGACTGTTTTTAGTTTAACATTTTTTTAATTGCCTGCAGAATGCTAATGAAATCTATAAGTAAACTATATTCAAGTTTATAATTGACAACTTGCATTAAAAAAATAATTTCTATTGATGCAAGTTAATTAATAAAGTTGCTGCTATACTGAATGTACGTTTCTATAATCATGTAATAGACAATTTAATTATTTTTCTATGCAGTTTAAAACTTGTTTATATTAAAAGTCATATTTTATGAAGAAAAAAGAAATAGAGCCATAGACCACATGAAATAACATTTACTTTTTAATGATTAAAGCCATAGACCACATAAAACAACGTGTGCTTTTTAATGAATAAACACGAAATGGGATCTTCAAAACTGATGATAATTTTTACCGCAGAATGTTAATGTAGCCCCACGAGAGAGCGTGAAAAAACTGTAAAGTATGCAATTTGCGTAAAAATTTATGTTTATGACGTCAGAAACATGCAATAATTAGTATGAAAATGTTGTGCGGGTTGCATAAATTGAAATTTCCTGATCACTATATACTATACATGTATATGCAGTCGCAGTGTATATACTACACTGCAGTGTTGTGTTTTGAGACAAATTAGTGTTATTTATGTAAGTCCCATCAAGTGTTTTGTGATATAAATGCTTGTTTTTTTCTTGTCTATGCCTTTAAGTATTAAATAAATTGACTTATAATATAAATTTAAATTACGGGAAGTTAAAGTTCTTGTTATATGAACATTAAAGAGTTTATGATATGAAAACTTTGTTTTAATGTAAATAATGTCTGTTGAACGTATTATGTTCTCTCTCTCTCTCTCTCTCTCTCTCTCTCTCTTGCAAACTTCTATATAATATAGTAAAACAAAAATATTTGTATTTATATACATGGAAAAACAATTAAACTTCATTTTCAAGCTTCATGTAAAACTTATTATACTTGAAAACTACACAGAGAAAATATTTAAGTAGTGACAGTAAGGAAGACTTATTCTTTTAGTTGGGTAATTTTATTTCATATTCTAAAAGAAAACATTCTCATGAATCCAATTTTTGAGTTCTTAAAGTATTTTTAATTGATTTTTGAAAATTGAAAAATGACGTCACGGTTGGTAATTTATGTATGTGAGCATAGGAATAATTATCACCCGTAACGTCATTTTGCACCTATCAAAAATTAATTAAAATTATTTAATGAACAAAAAAACTACATTTTTGCATATTTATCGATTCAAGACCATGTTTTTGATTAGAATATGCAATAAAATTACCCCTGTTAATGTTTTGGTCTTCTTCATTGAGTTTATATGTAAATAATATAGTTTAGTGAAATTTTACATAATATAGTGATTAAATTCATTCTTTCATCGATTTACTATGAACTGCCTGGGTCAATAAAATAAAAATTTATTTCTTAGATTGTAGAGCAAAAAGCCTACCTATAAAACTGACAAGCGCAACGTTTTTCTAAAGTAATCATATTTTGTGAGTATTGAATTGATAACTAATGTGTGTATTCTTTTATGTTCTAGGTGAGTCCAGTTCTGTGTATTCCAGTCCTAATATGATATCCATACCCTTTGGATTTGTAAGTTAAGAAATTTCGTTAAAAAACTTCTTTCTTTCTTTCTTTTTTCTTTTTTCTTTTTTCTTTTTTTTTTTCTTTTTTTTTTTTGAGACCAAATTTTTGTACACTCAAGTTACGTTTTGTTGTTGTTGTTGTTTTTGCTGCATGAAAATTTAAAATGATGTAATTATAACCTACTAATTAGTCTTCTTATAATTATATAATTTTAAAAATCAACACGTTCATATATGCTTATAAAAACAAAGTGCTTTCATTTATTTATAATGATATTAAAGGGTTTTATAATTACAAAAATATTATCGTCTAGAAGAAGTGCGTTTTTTTTTTTATTATTATTATTTTTTAGTAGTAGAGAATCAATGGTTTATGTATACTAAATTTCTTAATTAATTATAATTTAAAATAATGCAAATTTTCAAAAAAAAAAAAAAATTAATTACTCAAAGGTTTGTAAAATCCACATTTTTAAGAAAAAAAAAAAAAAAAAAAAAGATTCCCCCCTTATGTAATATTAATTGATGAGCTATTTACTATAAAAAAAATGTTAAGATTTTTTTTTCGATAATTCTGCTATTGATATATCTTTCAACGGTATTGATAAAGAATGCCCGATTTCAAGTTGCAGTATTTTCAATGTGCAGTTTATTCTATTAAATGCAATGTCCATTAACAAGTATGTATACGATTTATTGCACATTCAAAATATTGCTTCGAGCGAACACACCATCATTATTAAAGGAATAGACCAGAGAAAAACATAAGTATTTATATCACAAAATACTTGATGGGACTTACATAAATAAATGTAGTTTGTCGCAAAACACAACAGTAGCCCCGTAGCAGTGATCAGAAAATTCGATTTATGCAACCCGCACAACATTTTCATACTAATTTTTGCATGTTTCTGACGTCATAAACATGAATAGTCACTTAAATTGCATACTGTACAGTATTTTCACGCTCTCTCGTGGGGCTACATTAACATTCTGGTAAAAATTGTCATCAGTTTTGAAGATCCCATTTCGTATTTATTCGTTACAAAAGCACATGTTGTTTTATGTGGTCTATGGCTTTTAGTATAGAACATAGGCAATGACTTATAGTAAAATAAATAACATTTAATATAGATTCCTAAACTTGATGTATGTAAATATAGCAATCTCCTTCAAACTATTACATTATATATAAAAATTGAGTTTGTGATTTTTAACACAGCTTATTTTCTTTCTTGCTTTCTTTCCTGAAAAGATTTTGTGTTAGCTCCATTTGATCCTTGAGTCCTTTTATATCCCTTTATAAATCCTTTTGCAAAAAAAGGGTAGCATAATATCAAGAATATTAAGAGAATAAAGCTCACAGCTTTTTATGACTTTTTTTTTCTAGTCTTTTTTTTTTTTCTGTAATATGTGATCCTAGATTTTTGTATGTTAAAAGCTTTATGAGAATACTTCATTAAATACAATGAAAATAATGTGTTTTTTCGTATAGTAAGTTAGGTACTAAATTTTGTATGAAAGAGAGAGAATGAGAATGAGAGAGAGAGAGAGAGGAATGAGGTATAACTAACATTTTTTCTAAGCCACTATAACAGATTTTCAAGACTCTTTTTTTTTTTTTTTTTTTTTAAGATTTTTTTAGGAACTAAAAAATTATGACAAATATTATTATTTTTAAACTTAACAATATTAAAAAGAAACTGCATGTTACAATATGGTCAAACACTGTGATATAAATTTTTACTTTATTGCACTATGCATTGTTATGGAAGTTTAACTTAAAGCCATAGACCATATAAAACAACATGAGCTTTTTAATGAATAAATACGTAATGGGATCTTCAAAGCTGATAGCAATTTTTACCAGAATGTTAATGTAGCCCCACGAGAGAGCGTGAAAAAACTGTAAAGTATGCAATTTGCGTGAAAATTCATGTTTATGACGTCAGAAACATGCAAAATTAGTATAAAAATGTTGTGTGGGTAGCATAAATCGAATTTTCTGATCACTGCTACGGGGCTACTGTTGGGTTTTGAGACAAACTAATGTTATTTATGTAAATCCCATCAAGTGTTTTGTGATGTAAATGCTTATGTTTGTCTCTGGTCTATGCCTTTAACTTAATTATACAGTCTCCATATGAATACATTGTATTTACATAGCACAGTATCGTACAATTTAATAACACAGTGTCTGTACATTGTAATTAATTAGAAAATTGCGCGATGAATTTGAATTATAAAACATTTATATCATAATCGTATGTATACACAAAAAAAAAAACGTAACAAAACAATTAATTAAAAATACTAATAAGAACATATGCAATGCTCAAGATAAAAATACAAATAATAAGATAAAATATTATCCTTAGCTGCCAATTATGATTATGACAAAGTCATGGTTTTTATTGCTATACCAGAGTAATACACCTTGATTACTACTCATTAAAGTAACCTCTAAATGTATATGTAGTAATTATTACAATAAAATCCAATATTAAAACTTTGATAACTTTCATCCTGATAGATTATATTGGTTGATATTACTCCTAATAATAATAAGCTCTAAATGGAGTAATTAATTTAATTATTAATTCAAAGGATATTATACAGATAGAATTAGATTTGATTCTAAACATATTAAATATTTAACATAGATAATATCATTGTTAAGAGATTAACTCCAAAAATCAATTTTTCAAAAATATACACGATAGAATGTTACGCTTAATTGATTAAATCAATTAGTTTCCCTTGAATATAAAATTTGAAGTGTGGAAGAAAATATGATGGTCAAAAGACAGCTTATTATCAAATACGCTACTAAAATTATAATGGAGCTTATAGGTTTAGCGCGCGGGGAAACGCAGGGAAAGTTAATGGTCCCCTAATTTAACATTTACGCTAATGGTGAAAAACACTTTTTTTTTTTTTAATTTTTGAGAAAACTGACTCCGCCAATTACGGAAAAATTTAAAATGGCAAATACTAGACATATTTTTACGTGTTTTAAGCTATAGGTTTTTGTTTTATAAATTTTTTTAAACCGATAACGTCTATAATAACTAATAACATTGATAACTAATGAACTTTTATTTTTATTAATGTTATTTCCAAGCAAGCAAACACATTATTTTATGGCACGTTCATAGCAACATTTAAATTAATTTAATTCTTTCTTGAGTAATAATACATAACTAAATATAATAATGCTGTTCGTCTGCTCCTAAAATGACGATCGCCTTTAGTTATTCAAATGGAATGCGCATTTTTTTGGTGCAAGAGAACAGGGTTTACGAACAGCATTAATGTAACCCGAAAAGGAAGGCAAGTAGAAAAAGTTAGCAAGTGATCTACTATATCTGACAATTTGTTATACAAATATTTTCAACATATTTAAATTAAAAGGCTAAAGAAAATTTGAAAACCATATATAAAAATGAAAACAAAACCCAAATGAAAACACATAGTTATACATATGTCATATTTTTTATGGACAAAAAAAAATTAAAAAAAATACAAATAAAAATAAAAAATGACTGCGCAGCAAATCATTAAATAACATTGCTAGAAACGGGAATAATTATTTTGCTGCGCATAGTTAAGGATTTTTTTTTTTTGAACATGTGCATGCACCTTTGTGAATAATTTATGTTATATGTTATATTCTGTACATGTAGAAGAAATTCCTACAAAGTATGTACTGTACAGTACGTTCAAAAAAAAAAAAAAAAAAAAAAACGTTTTACAGTATTCCAATTTTTTATTTTTATACTGCACCAACTACAAATTTCATTTTAATCTATTCATATCATTATTTATAAAATTATTTCTCTAGTATATAGAAAAAAAGAAGTTCTCTAACTTTATTTATTTACTTATTTTTTTCTGTATAGGTTAGCTGTAGTAAAGGCAATGCAGTATGCAGATATATCTACAACATCGATCAGCTTTTTTTTTTTTTTTTTTTTTTGCTGTGGTGATGAATTTTTCATCATCTCCTCAACTCTTTTCCAAACGATGCTATTTTACCCAACAACGTATATAACGTACGACCCTAGGGTCGAGTTACACTATGTTTGCTATATATATACATACATACATACATATCATGACGCTATAAATCCCTTTCGGGGTAAGCCAACAACACAGATGTTTTATCCTGACCCAGTGATAGACCTCCACAACTTCCTATCCTGACATACTTCACTTGCTTCCGCCAGTCTCATACCTTGTTTCATACATTTCCTTTTGCATTTCATACTGCGTACATTCTTATTTTTCAAACATCTTCCAACCACCTCAGACCATGATGTTTTAGGCCTGCCTCTATCTCTCCTTCCATCCACTCTACTATGAAATACCTGCTTTGCTATTCTTTCATCACCCATTCTCTCAACATGACCAAACCACCGTAATACACTGTTCTCATACTTCTCAGTTACAGTTTCTTTTACTCCACATTTCTCCAACACCCAAGTATTCCTTACCCTATCTAATCTTGTTTTACCACACATACTTCTGAGAAAACTCATACCAACAGCATTCACCCTACTCATATGCCTACTCTGACATACCCATGATTCAGAACCATATAAGATAGTTGGGAGTAAGACAGAATTGTACACTGTAAGTTTTGCTTTGTTTGATAAAGCATCACTCTTGGCCAATCCTGCCATGCTGCCAACTACTTTCCTACCTGCCGCCACTCTCCTCTCAATCTCCCCATCTATACTTCCATTCTCTTGATATAATCTTCCCAAATATACAAACTCTTTCACTCTTTCCAGCTTTTCTCCATTCAGTGTGAATTCATTTCCATCATCATTTTCTCCACCAAATACCATTACTTTAGTTTTCCCAACATTTATTCTCAGATCCATTTGTTCTGTGCTTTCTTCCAACCTATCAATCATCTCTTGCAATTCTTCCTCACTCTCAGCCACCATCAACGCATCATCAGCGTACAACAACATCCACACCATTAACAAACCTACGTTTACTCCACTTCCATACTTTTCAGCCAACTTTATACATTTATCCATGAAAATATTGAATAACCACGGCGACATCACACATCCTTGCCTAACGCCTCTACCCACTTTAAACCACTCACTCAACTTTCCGTTTACTCTCACACATGCCTTACTACCTGCATACATGGCTTTCACACCCTCAAGTAACTTCCCTCTCACCCCATATTCATCTAATACACTCCACATCATACTTCTGTTCACTCGATCATATGCTTTCTCTAGATCTACAAACACAGCAAATACTTTCTTTCTTGCGTCCATACATTTCTCAATCAACTGCTGCACAGTGAAAATCTGATCAGTGCAGCCCCTGCCGGGCATAAAACCACATATATATATATATATATATATATATATATATATATATATATATATATATATATATATATATATATATATATATATATATATATATATATATATATATATATATATATATATATATATATATGCTATAGAGTACACGGTATGTGTACTCGCTATACCACGAAACATATTGCGGATATATATATATATATTCCCTCTATTATTGCTTTGTCACGCATCAAAATTTAGACGTAAAGAAGATAAAAAAAAAATGATGTTTACTTTCAATAGATTTTGTGGTGATGTAAATTTTGTTTTGTTGATTTAAGTGCTGCAATAATAGATATAGGTATAATGGTCTATTCCTACAATATTTGGATTTTGCAAATAGTTCAATTCAGATCTACACTTTATAATTTCACTGTAAACTAATATAGAATAAAGGGTTTAAGGAGGATAATCTGCGAAAGATACGTATACCTTTAAAAAGCACTAACAAACAAAAATAAACAGAGCAACATTTTTTTTAAAAGGATGAAGTGAAGCCAAATATCAAACAAGATTTAATTATTTTTGATTCATACTATTGTCTATATTCCATTAATATATTAATGGAATAAAAAGAACTTAATTGAAAAACTTACAGAAGGAAAAAGGTTTCGATTGATTTGATTATAAACACTCAGCAAAGAGGGATGAGAGAGAGAGAGAGAGAGAGAGAGAGAGAGAGAGAGAGAGAGAGAGAGAGAGAGAGAGAGAGAGAAAAGAGAGAGAGAGAGAATGCTTTTTATGTGGTTTTTAGTTTATTGTCTTTTGTAATTAAAAGTTTTTTTTTTTTTTTTTTTAGTTCCTGAGTTTGAGTACAAATTTTTATATCCACTTACAGACAGCCTATCAGTAATTTGTGTCATTAGAAGCTATTATCAATATATATATATATATATATATATATATATATATATATATATATATATATATATATATATATATATATATATATATATATATATATATATATATATATATATAAGAAATTGTTCACGGAAGTATGTATTTGAACGACAAATGTTTGTTAACTATTTTCTTCACGATTATGCTAAAATTTCATACATCATAGGCCAATTAAAAGTCACCAACGGTATAGCAAATAATAAACTTGGCTGATGATAATTAACCTATATACTTTGATTACAATGATGCACTTTCAAAAATTTTCAGAGTTGCATTTTAAGTAGTGTAGTTGTATTTATTTTATATTAAATCGTCATTTATAATAAAAGTTATTTCAATCTCGTCTGTAACTAAATTAGAAATAACTTAGCATTTTAATGCGAATAAATATTTATACGAAAAAGTACATAAATAATAACTTATGCATAGTTTTGCAGACTATTTTAAGTACGAAAATAAGCTCTATTTTGTATAATAAAAGATTATAATCTTCTTTATATTTTACCCAAAATACTGTACAGTATTTTTAAGTACATTATAATTTTCATAATCCTTTTTAAAAATATAAATACTTTTAATAAACCAAAATATAAATGTACGTTAAAAAGTTAAACTGTTTAAAATTATTTTTTTATTACATTCAATTAAATCCAAATTATAAAAAAGAAAATTACTATTTTTTTTTCACACATTTTTATGAAGCTAAAAGTTTTTAAAAGGATAAAGTATAAAATTATATTAGCTAGTGTAATAGTTTGTTATAGAGATAGGGCTTGATCTGAATACTTGCTCCTTCTCTCTCTCTCTCTCTCTCTCTCTCTCTCTCTCTCTCTCTCTCTCTCTCTCTCTCTCTCTCTCTCTCTCTCTCTCTCTCTCTCTCTCTCTCTTCATTTGTTTATATTCTCTCCACGTTCTAATGTTTTTTTTTTACCCCTTTCCCTCTCATATTTGAACACTGTAAAAAAAAAATCTACTTTATATGAAATTGCAGAAAAGAAATACAATAGATGGTATAATATACTTTATATAAAAACTGAAAGATAAATCTAGGAGATTTTTGAACATTTGTTTCAGTTTTTTTATATAATATTATGTACTGTAGCTGCCGTTAAAAGAAAGCTACTTTGTCATTTCTTGTGTTGTTCTACACTATATATAATACCCTTTCTACTCTTAGAACAAAAAAAAATTATTGATGGACTTCAAAATTTTAGCAATACAAATAATCTTGATTTATAGCAGTATTTGTGTGTTTTTTTTTATATATATCTCTGTAAATAAAAATTTAAACGTATACATAGTTGGTATTAAAATGATAAAACGAATATTCTACCAACAATTTCAACACTTTCTGAAAAAAAAAAAAAAAAAAAAAAAAAAAAGGAGGAGGAGGAGGGGGGCATTTTACTATAAGACATTACAAACAAATTCGTAAAAATAAATAAATTACTCTGAATACGATATTATTATATTATTATCTCAACAATCCACGATTTATAATTCTACAGTACCGTATAGAATCGCACCCGTACATCTGATTCTATGTGTGGTTGTATTTTTATATAATTATACAATAAAAAGACATCTTTTTGCTCGTCTTACCCAGTTTCATATAATTGTAGTTTTTATTCCAAACTTTGGATAAAAGTTTCAGAAAGAAGCGTACGTATAGGCAACCTGCAAAAACCGAATGCTTTTCATACGAGAAAAACAAAAACGCAGCTTGGTCCAGTTCTAAAGCTTTTGACCATAGAGCACGTATTTAAAAATCGAAACGAATAAAATATTACTCATGAAATTATCTTTTCAAATTATAAAAAAAGAGATTTTCTATTCAATTGAATTTAATATCGTATCAAAGAAAACATTATATTTAAAAATAAATATTGAAATTATAGACTTTTATATCTATACAAAAGCTTATTATTGAACTCTTTGAACTCTGCAAATGTTTGATTATGAAATATTAAAAATTATTGTATGTATAGAAACAAAAAACGGGTATGCTATTATAATATAGAGTTTTTTTTTTTATATGATATATATTATATAAATCAAACTGAATAAATTCAATGGATTTATTTTAATGTATGAAAATCTGTTTTAATCGAAAATTATTATAAGCTTTATGAATATGTATATATGATTCATTAATGAAAAAAAAAGCTATTTCATTCGTTTTTCAAATACTATGTAAAGAAATTTTTGATTCAATGGCTATTTTATAATATATCATACAAAATATAATATAGCTTTCTTTCTTTATGTGTGCTAGTTAAAACTTAAAATCTGGTTATTTATTTTATTATTATCATTTCTTATGTTAATTTTACCACCAGTAGGCTATGCCACTATTACCAGCAAATAATGCATTTTATTCCCCAATTGTATTTATGCCATAAAATTAAAGTCGTTAAAAATTCACGTTTTTTTTTTTTTATTTTTTTATTTTTTTTATTTATTTTCTTTTTTTTTTGGGGGGGGGGGTGGGGGGGGGGTGGAAAGAAATAGTGATTTGTTTAAAAAGGACCAATTTTCAAATTTGATTAAATGGAATATTTACGTGAAAATAATTGTGATTACATATAAACAAAATTCATGAATTAATGTAAAAATAATGACGCGAGTTATGAAATATTCAATTCACGACTTTTATAAGAAATTTTTTCATTGTTGGCATTGTTGCAAACTTAGCTGATCAAGTTTGTTTTTCCAATATACATAAGAAAATAATTGAGTAAATAATTTGATCTCAAGTTTTCAAGCATAAAAAATAAATCTGATGCATGTTGTAAATTATTGTAAGAAAGAAATCAAATTTGAAGAATAATACAAATGTACGATAATATGAAAATTAGATTTAGTCTATGGCATAAAAAATAAAACTCAAGACTTTAAGCATAAAAGTTAAAGATTCACCCCTACTTTTAGTCACAGCTGCATTTTTTTTTTTTTTTTTTTTTTTTTTTTTTACTATTTGCTTATAGAATAAAATTTAGATAATCTAATTTAATAACAATGTTTAACCTCAAAAGTCATAAATTTTTAAATTGTTTTAAAAAATGCATTTTTATACTTTCAAATTTACGTGCCTTTTTTCCATAATACTCATTAGAATACTTAAAAAAACAAACAGAGATTATAAAGTTATTTAAAAATTCTTTTCGTGTATAATAATAATAGTGTATGTATAAAAGTGAACGTTATATACGCTTTTTTTTTCATTCTGAGAAGCATGGTTTAATAAAGTTTTTGGCGCTTTTCGTTCTCTTAAGCCGTACTTTTATTATAACTTCTCTCTCTCTCTCTCATACCTATCTGTAAGTCTAAAGCGGAGATTTTAGCACAAGCATAAGAGCGTGTGTTTGTGTGTGTGAGAGAGCGAGAGAGAGAGAGAGGGAGAGGGAGAGAGAGAGAGAGAGAGAGAGAGAGAGAGAGAGAGAGAGAGAGAGAGAGAGAGAGAGAGAGAGAGAGAGAGAGAGAGAGAGAGAGAGAGAGAGAGAGAGAGAGAGAGAGGAGAGAGAGAGAGAGGAGAGAGAGAGAGGGATAGAAGTATTAACATTTTAGATATAAAGTTTTTTAAGGGTGAAAAAAACAGCATGCTGGATCAAGAAATTTTTTTCCGGTGGTAGAGAAGTATATGTGTGAAACAAACGAAGCGTTTATAATTCCTTTTTTATATAATATATTATATACCTTATTATACATAATATATAGTTGAACTGCCCTTAAAATGAAGCTTATATATGGGGAAGTGTTTTAAAGAATGAAGTATAAAGTGAATTAAGTAGATTTAGAAGATAATTTAGTTTAAAATTTAAAGAAGGAAGTTCTCCTGAGGCTATTTGTAAACCCACTATATTATAGAAATTTTATGTCTTTAAAATTAGACTTTGAGGGTAAATTTAAATTATACTATAATAAAAGAAAAGTACTGTGAGGAAAATTATTGGAGAACTTTACGAAAAAATATTGGCGTGCTTAAGAGTTACTTATATATTTTTTGTTTAGCAGAAAGTAATTATACCTTGGAAGAGTGATGAAGGCAGTTGACTCGTATCTCTATATACTTCAGAGAGTGTAGGTTTGAGTCACTGCTGTTGGGTATGTCTACGTGAAGTGTCAGAGCACAACACGTTGCTCGTTGTATTTTTGCACTCATTCCAAGACGACAAACAGCATTCAAGAGGTGAATGATGTGATTACACCATCCTGCATGAGAAGTCGTTTCCACGGTTTCTCTAGGTTATTATGGCGAATGCCGGAATGCGTTTTTATATGTCATGGCTGACCCGTGTATGCGGTTCTGAAGTGTTATCATGACAATAGAATAAGATGCAACACAGTATGCCACTTCACCTTTCTTTTACTTTTAATCATAACTGATATCATATTATGTTAATTGTATGTGTGTTGTGAGCAATGTTGCCACTTTTACTACTTTCCCATAAGCATAAGTTATTGAAAGATTTTGTTGGCATTTCCGTACCAGTTGATAAAACTATTATGGCTTGACACAACTATATACGTACGTATATGTAGTAAAGGTGTAGCACAATAATACAACATGGAAAATACAATACGCAACAATTAGTTTTGCAAATTGTATAAAGGTTCATTATGTGGGTAGCTGAGCTGTAGAATAATATATAGAATTACGAGAATTGAGAATTTTAACATTTTTTTTCTTTATTATTTGAAATCATTCTGTGGCTTGTAAAGTGTTCTTCTCTCTCTCTCTCTCTCTCTCTCTCTCTCTCTCTCTGTCTCTCTCTCTCTCTCTCTGTCTCTCTCTCTCTCTCTCTCTCTCTCTCTCTCTCTCTCTCTCTCTCTCTCTCTCTCTCTCTCTCTCTCTCTCTCTTTCTCTCAAAAGACAAAGGAAGAAAAGTTCACTGTATTTTAAGCTCATTTAATACTCTCGTAACTTAACATTAAAATTAAGTTGAAATTTTTGTGTTTGTTTTTGTGACAAATTTTACCATCTTCAAAAAGTACATCATTTTAAATACACAAAACGCTTCAAGTTATACCATGACAAAAAAAAAAATTACATCTTTGCATTTCATTATCTTAAAGACAAAATTAAGCTCTAAAATTAGGCATGAAACTTTGTTATTTAAATTTGTTTTCATTCTTATTTGCGCTATAATTAAAACTGAAGCATAATTTATGTTATTATAGAGGTACAGATATTGTGATGTAAAATTTTACTGCATCATTGTATTCTAGAAATATTATACATATACGTACAAAAATAAATACGTAATAATTATGCTAGTTCATTTTTAGCACAATTTGTTCAGTACAGCATAATATAACATACTATACTTCACAATAGATACGCTACATAGCATAACTATTATGTTTTGCATTTTACGGCATAATTATTTATGTTGTTGTAATTTAGCATCATTTATGCTATAATGATATAAATGTATATCATAAAGTATGTAATTTATACTTTCCGTGTTATAAGAAGCAATATGTTAATATACCACTCGCAATGAACGCTTTTTAAAACGTATACTAACGTACACTCTGGCCAAAACAAGATCGTTCCGGCCAAAAGCTGTATCCGCGGTGCTAAACCAATCAGAGAGCTTGTTATAAACCTACTAGCCAATCACAGTTGACTTTACATTGTTAATTACACTGTATCCGCTCGAACTAGTATTGGGAGAAGTGTATGTATGATAACGATTTTTCCATAAGAAATGCATTAAGATTGTTTAAAATTATTTTAAATTGCTCGTGTATAATTGCAAGTGGTCCTTTAAGGTCTCCATTTAAATACATTCTATTACCGTAAGGTATAGTAGAGTAAAAATTTATACCATAATGTCTGTACTTATTTTAAATATTTAATAAAAAATTTATTAACCTTTTATATGATCGTAATAAATCATATGCAAAAATTCCTATAATAAAATTTTACGTAGTGAAAATTAAATTTTGGAGCTAATTTATGCGGTTGGAAAAATCAATTGATGCATAGTATCAGCATCACTTTAATAAGTTTTTATTATTATATTTTTAATTTATATTTTTCCTTTCTAAAAGCTTAAGTTAGTTTTTTTTTTAGATGTATGCTGCAATTCTTACTTTTAAAGACGATGGCTACTGATTTTTTTTGTATATATTTATAAATTTAATATATTAAAATATTTTATTTTATTAGATTACCATAGCAATAGTGAAAAATTACATTTTTTTTTTGTATGTCGTTTCATACAGAAGCGTTATTTCATTTGCACATTTAATCGTAATGCTTTTATATGACAGAAAATTAAATCACCATAAAAATATTTCAAAGCTTGAACAACACCTAATGGCTATTTTTTAAAAACTTGATAACACGATATGATGAACATTTATCCTGATGGAAGGTATATTTAAATTATAATTTTTTTCTACATACAGCATAAAAAAAAAAGTACAAAAAGTTAAAAAAGTTAAAAAAAAAATTTAAAATTTCTGAATGCCACAATATTTCTCCCCCATAGTTTCAACATTTTTCCCTATACTGTATATTTTTTTATTATAAACATTAATACGTACCACTAGTAAAAAAAAAAAAGTCAAGCGGATATTTCAACTCAATTTAACTAATAGTTTCAAGTTGAAATAACAATAGGACATATTGACAATCTGTTGTGATTTGATGATATTATATTGATTAGATTTCGATTGACATGATTGAATTTTCAATTACAATTATTTTGATGTTGGTTTATGATTTAAATATAACATATGAGAGAAAGAGAGAGAGAGAGAGAGAGAGAGAGAGAGAGAGAGAGAGAGAGAGAGAGAGAGAGAGAGAGAGAGAGACTTTTATAAAAAGTCAACTAAGCCAACATCAATATTGCGTACAATTTAATTTGACATGTTTTTAATTGTTATTTAATTTGTAAATAATATTGCTTTTTTTGATATGATTTTATTATTTGTTTTTATAATATTTTCATGTATAAAATGTGGTATATGAATTTTGTTTGTTTTATTCTATTATACTCCAATATTGATATTGTTTTGTTAAAATGTATTTATTTTTATACTGTATTGAAAAGTTTAATTGGCAATATAGATTAAAAACAATGGATTTGCTGCAAATAATAAAGCCTTTTTTTAAATTTTGTTAGCTTTAATTGTTTTGGTCTTCAGTATGTTTTTTGTCATCATAGTGTCTCATTAATTTATATCTTTAAATACTCTCTTTCAGTCATATGGTACTTTTTTTATCTCATTTACAGTAAAGATCAGTGATGATTGATAACAGAAATGCTGATCTAAAAGAAGATCGTAAAAGTCCCCAATATGTTGAAGATAACAAGTACAGCTCTGGCTCTAAAATTTGAGACCGATTTGCATAGGCAACCCGCAACTATACTATGCTATCTTTATGAGAAAACGCTTCCGCCGTCGCTGCTCTGTTCTTAAACTAGTGGCCAGAACTGTACTTTCAAAGTATGAGCAATTTTTTTTTTATTGCATATTCAGAAAGAGGGAATCATCTTAAATCTCATCTTAAATTGGTTAATTTTTTGAAATCAATAAAGTATTTTAAAAAGTTAATTCAAATACTCAATGAACTCAAAAATTAGAAAATCATACATCAATCATTTCAGAATATTACAGAAGGTTTCTTTTAGAATATGCAATTAAATTACCCCATAAAATATATCTTGCCTTCCTCATTATTTATGAAGTATTTCTGAAACCCTCACTGAAATCTCATAAATTTATATGACAATCTTGACCTCATATATATATATATATATATATATATATATATATATATATATATATATATATATATATATATATATATATATATATATATATATATATATATATATATATATATATATATATATATATATTCTTTTTTCCTAGTTCCGAATATATTGTAAAAAAAAAAGAGAGAGAGAGAGAGAGAGAGAGAGAGAGAGAGAGAGAGAGACATGCTTACGTAGAAAACTAACTTTTAATGACGGAGCGCTGAAATTTTATACCTTTAAGATTCAATGTCATCAATTTTCAGTATTTATAGACATCGCTTTGAGACTCATATACATAGTGTACAGAGACCTGTCTGGAAATTTTCATAGGAGGTGACATAATAAACTTGCGATAGAGTATCAAATTTAATTGCAATTGGCGATCAGAATCTGAAAATATTATATTTATGACCCTCACCCTTAAAGCTATAGACCACATGAAACAACATTCATGTGTGCTTTTTAATCGTTAAGCAAAAAAAAAAAAAAAAAAAAAAAAAAAAAAAAACTCTAAATCTGATGACAATTTTTAATTTTTATCAGAATTTAAAAGTATAGTCCCCCATAAGAGAGCGTGCAAATTCTGTAAAGTATGCTATTTTGAGTGACAATTTCAATTTCTGACGTCAGAAATAGACACAAAGTAGTATAAAATATTGTGCGGGTTGCATAAATTGAATTTTTCTGATCACTGCTACGGGGATTTGAGAAAAACTAATGTTATATAATATGTAAGTCCCATTAAGTGTTTTGTGGTATAAATGCTTATATTTTCTTCTAGTCTATTTCTTTAACAGTTTTATGAGGTGCAGTTTAATAATACGTCCCGGAAAATGAAAATCAATTATACTTTTGGTTATTAAATACACTTGCCTAAGGAACAATGGGAACAGATATTCAGAAAAAAATCTTTATGCCTGATACAGGGACACAAAATAATTTCCACTTTTACCTACATTACTTCGTATCTTAATTTTTCTATATATTGGATACAGTCTAATAAATTTACTATCTATTAGAAAATAAAAGCTGATAACTGAATTTTTGTATAGAAAGCACGATGGTTAACATTAAAGTTAAAAAAGATACAAAAGTAGATAAAATTAAGTGATACTGATAAAAAGTTTTAATAATTTCTATAACTATAAGCACGATATACTGTAGTATAGCACCAATAATTTTTTGAAGGTTACTTTTTTTTTCTTTTTTTAAATCTTATAAATTATAATTTTTTTTATTACTGAAAGAAATTCAAGCAATTTTTAATTTATTAATACATTTATATATTTATATAATATATAATTATGTACTTTACACACACACACACACACACATATATATATATATATATATATATATATATATATATATATATATATATATATATATATATATATATATATATATATATATATATATATATATATATATCACTCTAAAAAAATAAGCGTTGAAAAGCTTGTAGAAGGTTTTGAAATGCTTCAAGTATTGTGGTATCAACGGTTATGACGTCACTCAACGTTGAAATTTTAACAATAAAAACGTAAGTGACGTCACAAGCGTTGGAACTGAATAGAAAAAAAATGTAGATTTACAACGGCAAAGTTGATCGTTTATTTCATTAAGATTCTAACGCTTGTGACGTCATTTACGCTTTTATCGTTAGATTGTCAACGTATAGTGGTATCATAACCGTTGATTCCACAATACTTAAAGCATATTACAAAACTGTGTACTATGTACAAGCTTCTCAACGATTATATTTTAGAGCAATATAAGAAGCAGGTATAGCCAACTTATGACGTCATTTTTAAATGTTTAAAAACTTAATTTAGCACAATGACATTTTATAATCATACAAATCTGTAAAAAAATGAACATTTAAAATGTGTGTTAAATGTATTTAAAAGAAGTATTTGAATTTTTTTTAATCTAAGCTTTTCCTTTTATTATAAAAAGTATGGTAGTTCTATTTACAAATAACTATTTTTTATACATTATATAACATTCTATAGTAAAGATAAAAGTACTATACAAAAAAACTATTAAATAAAACTTTCAACGTTGAAATTTCAACAATACATACTATAAAACATAAGTATGTGCTCGTTTTTTTTTTTTGTTTTTTTTTTTTCTAAATAGCTTTTTACTTTATTTTAATATATCCCCTTTAAAAATAATACTATACGTATATTTTTGAAGGCTGATTAGTAATACTGTATTATTATGTATGGTACAAATAGAAAAT
Source organism: Ecdyonurus torrentis (assembly GCA_949318235.1). NCBI lineage: Eukaryota > Metazoa > Arthropoda > Insecta > Ephemeroptera > Heptageniidae > Ecdyonurus > Ecdyonurus torrentis. The sequence continues at coordinate 23,387,824 of OX439137.1, read as the reverse complement.
TGTTTTATATACCAAATCGTTGTATAATATTTTTATATATGTACTCGTATCTTATATATATATACGAGTAGGTTTTAGTGTGTCAGCTACATTACAAATTGGATTATTTCTACTGGATTTTTTTTTAAAGAGATAGAACATTCAAAACTAAATTTTTTTATGTAATAACTTGTAATAGTTCCGTTTTATATAAGTTTTTTTTTTTATCTGAGTTATAAATATAGCAAAGTAGAAGACCAGTTATGTATAAAGAGTGAAAATTTGCTTTGCAAACAAAACTTTTCTTAGACTAAAGTGAAATAAAACTTTATGCAGTTGTAAATCAATTTAAAATAATTGTAAAAATTTGAAGCTATCCCACGATTTGATATCCTGCTATTTAATCCTTTTATTTTTAGAATTACCATAGTATTAATGTATTAATTATACTAGAGTTTCCACGGTTTCTCTAGACTGTCATAGCAAATGCCGGGCTGTGTATCGTTCCTCTCACATTACCGCAAAAAAAAAATTAAAATTAAATTTTTTTTAATGTTGCACAGCAATTTAATTTATATTTTTAATTTTGTAGTTATAGTTAAAACTTAAAAAATCTATGCTTCAATTAGATATCTAATTAAACAAAAATTTCATTTTAATAGGAATATAAGCCTAAGAAAGGAGCTTCTTAAAAAAAACTGATAAATTACAGAATGGGACCTTATACATACACTTATTATATTTCGTACTCACAAATTGGTCAGAAAACTAATTTGAATTTCGAGACGTCATGAATTCCAAAAGTTCCTATTATAGCATGTTTTTTTTAACCCCAGTTTGTGAGGGTACAAAAGAGTTGAGAAACATAATGGGAGTATGATGTTCCATGTCATGATTTATCCGTTTGTTTTAAGAGCAGTATCTCTTTAAAGACATAGACAACTCAAAAACACTAGCAATTACATCACAAAACACTTGATGGGACTTACACATAACATTAATTGGTCTCTAAACCAAACTGTAACGCCGTAGCAGTGATCAGAAAATTTCAATTTATGCAACCCGCACAACATTTTCATACTACTTTTTGTCTGACGTCATAAACAGAAATATTCACGCAAATAGCATACTTTACAGTTTTTTCACGCTCTCTTGTGGGGCCACATTTATATTCTGGTAAAAATTATTTTCAGTTTTGTAGATCACATTTTGTGTTTAATTATTAAAAGAACATTCTTGTTTTTTTTATGTTTCCTATGCCTTTAAGTAAATCATAAAACAACTTGAAAAACGTGTGTTAACGTTACACTATTCCTTTAATACTCATGAGATGACTCTGATTGCATTATATCTTATACAGAAAATGTAAGGTAGAACAAGGAGAGAGAGAGAGAGAGAGAGAGAGAGAGAGAGAGAGAGAGAGAGAGAGAGAGAGAGAGAGAGAGAGAGAGAGAGAGAGAGAGAGAGAGAGAGAGAGAGAGAGTTGTCATCGCATTAGGTACAGTACAGTACCACCGACCCTAATTCGTACTCCTCTCTGTCTCTGTCTCTCTCTCTCTCTCTCTCTCTCTCTCTCTCTCTCTCTCTCTCTCTCTCTCTCTCTCTCTCTCTCTCTCTCTATCTCTCTCTTTCTTGTTTTGTACAGAATCTTACTGTATACTACATAAATATCAAATTGAATTTATTTTAGTTAAAAAAAAAAGAGAGAATGCAATTTTGAGTATATTATATTATCAAGAGTATTTTTTCAGACCATAAAATTTCGAGTATACGTCTGATTAAAGAAGTAACTGAAGGACGTAGGGAGGAGAATTTTGTTTTTGATCTTCCTTATGAAATTGTAACATAAAAAGAGGGCTTTCATATAAATATATTATGTAGGTGATGAACTAGTGAGAGAGTGGAATATTCTTAGCAAGTATTTGATTAAATTATGATCATCCACACAAAAAAAAAAAAGACAAAAAAAAGCGAATTTTGATTTCTAATATTTATAGCTTTTTATGTACAGTGCAAATAATAATAACACAATTAACTTCCATGGCATGTTACGGAGAAAAATTATTAAAATTGGCAAAATATATATACCTTTTAATTTTTTTTTTTTTTTTTTTTTTAGTTTAATAACAATTTGTGCAATAGAATTTACCGGTGTAGCGAAAGCCACAGCCAATCACAGGTGTTGTGGGGAAGCTTACAGAGAATACACTCAATTCCTATTATTTAGCATTGCGGTTTTATTTTTTTTTAATGGTTTAGAAAGCTACTGCACTAAGGAAGGAAAATTTAAATGAGGAATAATAGACACACTTTTACGTATTTTCAGATAATTAAAAACTTTAAGGATTTTTCACCCTCAGTAACATCCATTGGTTCGCCATTGGCTGTAATATTGAGCTGAACCAAACTTCATGTTATCAAGTCAAATTAAACTGTGCTGTGAGTGTTCTTATAGTATAATATGCGAGTGTATTTGAAGTGTTCTTATTCACTAATGTTTACGTACTTTTTAAGAGTACTGTTAAATAAGAAAGGAGTAACTATAAAAAGTATAGTAAAATAATTTTTCTTTTTAAAAACAGTTTATTATAGTGTGTAACCTCACGTATCAAATATAAACCTAAATGTGAAGTCGTAAAACAAAAGGAAAATGTCGTATACAGAAAAACATAATTTTTATCTCTCTCACACCCTTTTTGTATAAATATAGGTTAATTTTTGTCACATTTAAAACTTCAGTGTTTTTTATTGTAACATTTATATACAATTTTGCCTCTGTTCACGATAGAATTGTGTTATTTTATTGCTAAATGTTTGTTTGTTTTTTGTTTTACGAAAAAAAGTATGTAAATACGTAATTTTAGTGTCAATCAAACTCTTTGAATGGCAATATATAATACGAAATACTAACAGTTTATGTTTTGTTTATCTATATGGTACACAAATAATGCATTTTAAACTATAGGGTTTATCGAATAAGTTCCTTTTAAGGACCAGTTTAGGTGAAGCAATATTTTATTTTTAAAATATTTTAATTGCATAAAAAATTTAAAGGTTTTAAATGTAAATTGCAAGGAATGGAGGTTATCGGTGATGGAAAATTCTTAATAATTTTCAATTGCTCAAAAAAGGTAAAGGTGAGTTTGGTATTCCTTATTTAAATATAGTTCCACCTTCAATGCAAAATAGTTATCTAAAAATTTAGATACAAAAAAAATTGCACTAAAAACATGGTTTTGCAATATTAAAGGATAGAAAATTAGCGGATTCAATGCTTTGTCTGCTTACTTTACTGATAACCTCCATTAAATTTATTGCACATTAAAAGTATTGCTCTGTGTAAACAGGACTTAAAGCACATCTTTAAAAAAAAACGCAGCAAAACTGATAGAAATTGTAGAAGAAATTTTATACGTACTAATTGCCAAACGGTGCAAATATATCAAAGTGCAATAAATGTTAATGCCATAAAATGTCATAATTTTAACAGGAGACTTCACAAATTAAAATTTACTGCATATTGAAAATATTGCAACGTGTAAACAAGTCTTTTCAAATTAAAGTACAATTCCTTGGTCTCATTTAATATATTTGGATTGTTTTAGTCTTGTTTTTAATAAACAAATAAAGATTGTGTTTAAGTCAGAAAGATTTTCACATACATTTTACCATGTTTTTACGTTTTAAAAATTAATTAATAATAATAGTAACGTAAAGAAAATATAATTTAACATCGAGGTGTGTTAATTAATTTTAAAGTAGAGGAATTCACACAATTTATATTTAATATTAAATTCTTGAAATATTTCTCTATATATATATATCTATATGTTAACAGATTTTAAACAAAATTGCGTTTATATATATATATATTTTTATATTATATTATAATGTGTTTAATTTCATATATGTGGTACTGTTTGTATTTAATAATTTGCTTACCCATTTATTGAGCTTCAGTGAGCAACATTCACATATGTATACTATATAATGTTACTTGAACTAAATTTTAAAATTTAATTCTTGTTTCAGGAAGTGGCGATGCAAGTTGTGCGCCTGGAATGTTCAGGTGTCAGGAGGGCAAATGCATACCCTCATTATGGGTTTGTAACTATCAGAAAGACTGTGACAAAGGAGAAGACGAATTTCAGTCTTGTCGTAAGTACAGTACTATAATTATATTTATATTGAATGCTTATGTAAAGCTAAAAAAAAAATTAAAAAAAAAACTGAATCGGAAGTGCCAGAAAACAAAATCACGTGATGTCAAAAGTATGACCGCTTATGTTTACTCAAAATGCGGAAAAGGAAGTGCCGGAAGAGGAAACCACGTGATGGTAGAAGTAGGAGGTAGCTCAGGCCTAGCTTGCTGCTGGCACCAACTTTTCTCCCACTTTTACCGTCACGTGGTTTCCTTTTCCAGTCACTTACTTTTCCGCATTTTGAGTATACATAAGAAGTCATGGTTTTCTCCCATTTCTACTGTCACGTGATTTCCGTTTCCAGCACTTCCTTTTACGGTTTTAAGATGTTTACATAAGCACCCATTATTATTATTTCTTTTACCCAAAGATATAAAAATAAAATATTTTTACTGTGATCATTGAAATATATGGGGGTATACGTACTGTTGTACGTACAGTACATAGTACAAGTCTAACACATACTCGCACATATTTATTGCCATAAGTTTTAATAATAATATCTTTAAAACTCAGACACATTTTTCAAAACTTATATTCCTTCTTTTGTTTTAAAAATGATTGTAAATGACGCTACGCCTTTTTACATTTATTTTGATAGAGCATTAGAATACTGTTTCTATTTTAAATGGCAGTTCTTTTTTTGGTAAAATAAACTATTATTTGAGAATAATCGAAAGTTTATAAAGTCTCAAAGGTAATTGATATACAAAAGGCAGGATTTGTTTTTTTATCAAATATATGTGTATAAAAATAGCAAATCTTATTGAAAAAAGTTCTATTTATAATCACTACTTACTTCTAAAGTGTGTATCACGCGACACGCTCATTAAATTATAACTTAAAGAGTTACTAGCCTCAACAAAAAAAAAAAAAAAAAATCATCAGATTGGACTTTTATAAATACACATATTTTGTCCCTCAACTCTCCAATACTCTCACAAACGAGGGGGGGGGGGGGGAGGAACTCGTACAGTAGGTAACCCGTGATACAATTACTCTTCTTGTAGACCCGGAATTGATGATGTTACACGGAAAAAAATTAATACCTACGACAGTTACAGCTCTGTCCAAAAGTTCCCGAACGAGGCAGCGGCAGCCGCTGCGTTTTCTCATAAAGATAACATAGGGTGGTTGCGTTCTCGAACTTTTGGCCTGAGCTGTACATGTATCCTGTATTAAGCAATAGGTACACTTTAATTTGGAACAGGTAGTTATAAACTACAATACCACTTAATCAAAGTGAGTCACACCTTTATTGTAGCATAATACACCTGCATTAGGTATTATTGTAGTGTATAATAATACCTATGTTCTAGTTTATATGTCTACCTATTGCATTTACAGTATTTAATACCTGCCTTAAGTATTTTTTTCCGTGTACATACTAATTCCTAAAATTGCGTACTTAACATGTTTTTTAACCCGTTTTTGAGGATACATTGCATGAGGGAAATAATATCTGAATCGTACATGATAGTCCCATCTCATGACTTTTACGTTTTTTATTTAAATTTTTTTAGGCCAGTATCACTGTAAAAATAATAATAATAAAATTGATTTCAGCTCCGCCAGATTGCGAGCCTGGACAGTTGACATGCGGTCAATATGTTTGGAATAAAACATATTGTATTCCACCTCATCACAAGTGTGATATGACAGTTGACTGCGTAGATGGGGCTGATGAAGCAGACTGCAGTAAGTTAACATTTTATTTATTTTTTAATACTAATTTTATAATTATTTTACATAGAGAAAAACAGTCTTATTTTGCGACCAACTTGCCTATGTTGCCTATGTTAAACTCGGGAGCCTAAACTAAGAATGGTATAGGTACACAACGGAGATAGAAGTGCTGGGAAAGAAAACCATGTCCTCTTCCTTAAAAGTGGAAGGTGGCTCTGGGTGCTGTGGTGTGAAGTTTTCTCCCATTTTTACTGACCGCTTATGTTTACTCAAAATGCCGGAAAAGTGACGGTAAAAGTGGGAGAAAACTTCACACCAGCCGCAAGCTATAGGTCTGAGCCACCTCCTAATTTTAACATCACGTGGTTTCCTTTTCCGGCACTTCCTTTTCCATTTTTTAGCTTTGCTTTACATTAGCGGTCATTGCCACGTATTTTCCAGTTTTTAGACGAACGTTTGGTGCACTATCTGTAGATAAGATACCTACTTTATCTGTAGTTATTGTTTTAATAAAATTTACCTCACTAATTCTCTACTACTTTCACGATCGCAACGAGGTGGCTGCTTTATATAGTCATTAATTAACGCAAAAAATACATTGTGACTTCATTGTATTTCTATTAACTTAAAGCAACTCTAATATTAATATTTTCAACGTTTTTTTTTTTTTTTTTTTTTTTTTTTTTTTTTTTCTTATTGCGCACTAAAATTATTTTTCATTTTCATTCATCCTAAAGTTACGCCGAGATGCGATACAAATCAACTATCATAGTTTTTCCATTATTGCTTCATAGAGGCTAAGCACTCTTAAAAAATAATAGACTATAGTAAAAATTCTAATAATAAAATAGAAATATAAAGTTCTTTTTCCAATATTAGAATTATCATCTCTTTTTTCTGCTATATAGGAGATAAAACTGAACTTTGGTTTAATTAATTTCTCAATAAGCCAATTTTTCTTTTCCACACACTTTAGCATACTATTAAATCATTTTATAGCACTTTATATAAGTTATACAGAATATATTTTTCTGATAAAATCAATTTTTTGCTATTACGTACATGAAAAGTTGAAAAAGTTTTAGGTTACCGGATTTAAATTTTACATCCTAAAATGTGACTCTTTTCATATTTTATTAATAATGCTTATTTTATTTGGTCTCTTCAAATACAGTAATATTACTACTTAAAGGCATAGAACACATGAAACACACGTTCTTTTTAATCATTAAAAACAAAATGGAATTTACAAAACTGATGATAATTTTTACCAGAATGTAAATGTGGCCCCTAAAGAGAGCGTGAAAACACTGTAAAATATGCAATTTGCGTGAATATTTCTGTTTATGACGTCAGAAACAGGAAAAAATTACTATGAAAATGTTGTGCGGGTTGCATAAATTGAAATTTTTTGATCGCTACTACGTCGCTACAGTTTGGTTTTGAGACCAATTAATGTTATTTATGTAAGTCCCATCAAGTGTTTTGTGATATAAATGCTTATGTTTTCTATGTCTATGCCTTTAAATAAATAAATAATTTAACTCTTCATATTAAAGTTACACATCCAAAACATGCACGTAATTCTCTCACCTCATATAGGTGAAATTAAATTATTTCAAGAATTACTTTCCAAACATTTTTTTACACTTTTTTTATATAACAAATTCTTAAAGAAAATCATAAAAATTTTTAAAATAAAATTCAGGCAAATTTATGACAATTTAAAGTTAGCTTTTAATAAAATGTACCACAAACACGTACAAATATATATATTTTTTTGAACTTGTAATTTTGAGAAACTTTATCACCTACTATTTAAATGAATAATTCATAAAATTGAAAAGTTATTCGTATAATAAAGAATAAAAATTTTAAAAGTTCTTTTCCGGTACTTAAATATATAAAGAAAAAAAATGATGTATATAGAGAAGTCTAAAAACCTCTAATTACGTTTCTTTCAGCTTGGCTTAATCTCACACTTTTATATTTCAGCCTTTTATATTATTCTATAGTGGGGTTTTGCCTTTATCTCTTTTTTGCTCTCTTTAAAAAAAAAAAAGAAGTAGCTATTCATATAAACGTCAAAGGTAGGCTATGATTACACTTTTTTGATATAAAATTTTTTTACTTTGGGTCAAAAAGTAAAAGATAATTAAAGAATGTCAGCAAATTTGAAAATTCAGTAATTTTAGCTTTATAAGGCAATTATTTGTGTTTAAATTAGCAAATTATACGTTATACTTTTTTTTTTTTTTTTCTTCTTCTTCTTTTTTTTGCAATCCAATTTTATGGCTGTCTAAAGAAGAAAAAAATGCATTTTTTTTCTCTTCTACTGTTATGCTGTATTAGTTAGTCTTTACTTCTAAAAATTTTCTGCTATAATATTTACGTATGGTGCACAGATAAAAATAAATACATACATACATATCATGACGCCATAATCCCTTTCGGGGTAGGCCAGGACGAATCCTTTCTAGTAATAGAGCTTACAATGATCTGTGGCTTACCAGACCACAGGTTTTACCCTTAATATCACACTCCTATGGGCTCGTAATACCAGACATATGCAGCTCGGACCACCAAATCTATACGGCAGCACTCGCCACTATGGACGAGAGGTGGTCAAACTGCCTGGCTAACCCACGTATTGCAGTGGCAACGTACACATTGAAACACACTGAAACTTCACCGTTCTAACCACCGCTCTTACATAGAAATAAATACGCAATAATTATTCTATAGGTTATTTTCTGCAACATTTATTAATTACAACATAAATTATAATATACTGCATAATAAATTTAAAATGTATAGTATGGCTGAGTGGTGAAGGCAGCTGACTCGCAACTCTGTACTCCTCACCGAGTATAGGTTCGAGCCACTGCTGGGTGCGTACGTGAAGTGTGAGAGCACAACACGTTGCACGATGCATGTTTACATGCATTCCATGACGACGCACAGTATTGATTGATGTGATTGCAACGACCAGCCTGCCTAGATGTTTCCACGGTTTCTCTAGGCTGTCATGGCGAAAGCCGGGCTGTGTACTTAGGCCGTAGCCGGCCGTGTGTGCTTTTCCATTAATTGGAAAGTCCTTACCTGTCGATAAGACAATATCTTGACTGGGACTGGGATTGGTGTAGCACAATAACACAATATGGCAAGCATATAATATATTTATAGTACAAAGATTGTATTGTAGAGCATACTTATTTATGCTGTTCTTATTTAGCAACATTTATGCTACAGTGTTATATGCAACATAAATTATGAAATTTATTCTTTCCGTGTGCCTTTATGGTGACTTTAATTACATAATATAATGTATAAAATAGCGTATACATACTAAATTTTAATGACTAATTAACAGCTAGCGTGGGAAAAGCTAAAATACCCCTCTATGGTTGTGTATTTTATCGTGTTTTTTTTCCCTCTGAAAATTTTTAAATTAAAGTTAGACACAATTTACATGTTTTAAGATAGTAGAACCAAATTTTTTTTAGAGTTATCACCACAGTATTTTAAAAAGAGAGAATTGCACTCTTTATTCATCTTATATGCTAAGCAATTTTAATTATGTACTTAAATATGGCTTCAGGGCAAAACGAAATAAATACTTGTAAAAATCACGGAAAAATAAATACGTAATGTAATAAGTATGGTATACCTCAGTTTCAGTACAATTTGTATTATACAGCATAATTTATGCTATAATATAATAATAACTCATATAATAATTACGTTAAGGCGGGAAATCAGGTACTGCGGGATTTGACTAAAAAATTGTAAAGAAAGAAAAATCTGAAATTTTGCACTGTGATACATTAGGATATGATATATTCAAAAAATTAAAAAAAATTGGGGGGTCACCATAAATTATGATTTTTTGAAGTGTTAGTCCCATAAGAGCCCATGTTAATTTCAAGCCAAAAGAGATATAAGCCATCTATATAGACAACCCTTAAATAGTAGGCATAAATATTATGTTGCGTAGCATTATCATTTATGTTGTTGTAATTTAGCATCATTTATACTATAATGACATAAATGCAGCATAAATTACAAAATTTATTCTTTCTGTAAACAAAACAGAATTCAATATTATTCTGATCTTTAAAAAAAAAACAATAATAATAAAAAAATCAATATAAAAAAGACTCGTAAAATTATACATCACATCTTCGTATATATAATCTAAAATCGTTTTAAAATTCATTTCATTATTACAAAGCAATCAAGCACTATATGGCTCTTAGTTCTTATTACTGTTTGACGTGCAATTATGTGTGAAGACTAATTTAATGAGATTACGTGATATCGTAAAACTATTGGATGTAATCTATATCTCTCAACCCTAAAAACCATTATATATCGATTCTCTATATAATATATAGAAAGAAAAAAGGCATTTTACACAGAAAAGATGTTATTAATAAATCATTGTAAAATTTTAGAGAGGTAGAACAAATAGCACACGTATATATATTATATGAAAAAATAATAATGGTTTCAAGCTCTTTTGGCACTCGTATTGTTATATTTTAAGATGGTAAATCTTTTTAATAATATACTACTTTGCTCTATATTATACCTCCTAATGTACTCTCTCAAATGAGAGTATGTATTCTAATATTTTATATTATAAATAAAAAATAGTTTTGGTACGTTGTGTGAGGATATGATAGCTATTTTTCATTCATGAAGTAACTGAAAATGAGATAGTTTTTAAAATGTAAATTGTATAGGCAAAAGTTAAAGACGTAGAACACCTTTAACAAAAAAGTTGTGTAATACCCTAACAAACCTGAAAATCAACGTTGATTTGGCCGGAGTCATTGATTTCTAATTTATTTTCCATTCACAAAATGCTGCTGCCGGTCACTGACGTCACAGCTCGCCCGGTTTACTTGCGCTTGGACCATGCGAGCTATGACGTCAGTGACCGGCATCGGCATTTTGTGAATGGAAAATAAATTAGAAATCAATGACTCCGACCAAATCAACGTTGATTTTCAGGTTTGTTAGGATATTACACAACTTTTTTGTTCAAGGTGTTGTACGCCTTTAAGGGATTTTTATTATTATTATTATTTGTTTTTTTCAGTAGTAATATGATGCTCTATTTTTATTACAATTATTTTCATTTCAATAAAAAAAAATAGTTTTGGTCATTTATCCATAGTAAAATGAACTTGGAAAAATTAAAATGCACAAATTATGTTGAGCATATTTCACTTTTATAGTAGTACACCATGCTGCTTGTCGTTACGTAAGCAGCATGAACAGCAACATTGTATTTAAGCTTCTCTTCGTTTGTGGTGAAGAGTAATTTTGATGTACAATTGAACAAACATATAGTTAATTTTTTTTCTTTAAGTTACTTATATTAAAATTGTCAAAATTCAGACGTACTAATTTTTACCAGTTAAATAAATTATGCAAATGTCATGGCTCATGGCTAACTTTTTAATTAAAAAAAAAAACTTGAATGCATCAACAAAATACATGAAATATTACAAAATAACATTTTTGTTTTTTTACGTAACATATTTACATAATGATTTATGATAATGTTAAATTTTGATTATAAATTAAATGTATACACTTTACACTTGAATTTTTATTTGCAAATAAAATTAATAATAATAAAAAAAATAAAAAAGTAGAAAGTTTTTTTTATGCAGCTGTTTTATCTTTTTTTTTTTTTTTTTTTTTTTTTTTTTTTTTTTTAGATATTTATCTTTGAAGATGAGTTTTGTCCGTGACCGAAATGATGAACAAGATTCATAATGTAGGTTTAACCTTTATACCGTATTGTTGCTACTAATTTAATTTACGATTTATTATATAATCGATTTATAAATGTTAAAAATGAAACTGAAATGCAATGGAGACAATATTTTTAATACTGTTAAATGACACTGATTTTTAAATACAATCATTAAAATATAGCATTCTAGTTAGAATGTTTTTTTTATAATATGGTTTCTGTTAATTCTTGTTTAAATAATCGATCATGAAACTTTAAGTAATCGTAGAAGCTAATTAATGTGTACAATGTATAAATTTGAGATTATATGTTTAACATCTCATTATGTAACGTAATTACAAAGTTGTTGATGGACAGTTTTTAATGGATAAGTACACGAAAGAAAAAAAAGTTAGTTAAATGCTCTGAAAAAAAATAAATAAATAAAGTTTTTAAGGGGGTAGGTGACTGGCTTATATATATCTCACGTAATTTTTGGCGATTTTTCTTTGGAAAATTAACTATAAGTTTTGGTTATCATTATTTTTCTTGCATACTTGAAAAACTAATTCAACCTGTTAACAGCATCAATGCTCTCAAAACTATTGCAAAGTATTTTTAAACTGGGAAAATGAGTTATTTTCCCATCCTGGCCCATGTTATTTATCGCTCACTTATGGCGTCGACTTAAACATGAATAAAAACACCCTATATTTATAATGCACACACATAAAATATTTGTATTAAACAAAAAAACTGTATAAATATTGTACTATGAATAATATGTAGTACAGTACAAACGTGATCGATTTACCTTATAAACAAAAACACTCTCTATATATATATATTTATACATACACAAAATTAATATAATATTGAATATTCATAAATATTTAAATTATCCATGAACCGCAGTAGACTATATAAACATTTAATTTACACGATAACATCACCTCAGAAACATACTCATAACAACACTAATTATTCCTTGTTTTTGTATATGTACTGTATAGTGGAATTTACATAACTAATATAAAAGCAAAATACATAAACTTTTGCCAAAATATTTTCATCTGCCAGCTTAGGTGTTAAATTCAAATAATAATAATATTAATAAAATCCTTTGAAAAAACTTTGTTCACAGCTTTGCTATATATATAATATAATTATGTATATATATATATATATATATATATTATGACGTTATAAAATGTTGATGATTTTACGAGAAAACGTAAATGACGTCACAAGCGTTAGAAATAAACTTTACAGCCATAGACCATATGAAACAAAATGTGCTTTTGAATGATTAATTACAAAATAGGATCTCCAAAACTGATGACAATTTCTGCAAGTATGTAAATGTGGTCCCACAACAGAGCTTGAAAATATTTTAAAGTATGCTATTTGTTAGACAATTCTGGTTTCTGACATCAGAGAAAGGCAAGTATGAAAATGTTGTGAGGGTTTCATAAGTCAAAATCTTCTGATAACTACTACGGCGTATTTTGAGACAAAATAATGTTATCTATGAGTTAAAAATAAGGCTTAAGTACTATCAAGTGTTTTGTGATGTATTTGCTTTTAATATTTACTTTTTGTCTATGCCTTTAAAGTCATTGGTTATTTTGATATTTTTCAGGATATAATTATAATCCTAACATTGGTGCCATTTTTTTTCGTTATTATGATAATTTTTTGTCAACTATATTATTCACTTTTGACTAAATATTGTTCTCTGAGAATTTATTCATCACATATTTGCAAAATTTTCGGTGTGATGATGAGATAAAAAAGATTACACAAAAGATCGTAAAAAAAAAAAAAAAAATTATAAAATGCATAATATGTATTATAATAAATATATTTTCATAAGACGAATTATCTGACATATTGTATTACCACTTATTAAAATCTACCTTGGAATTATTATTACATAATATTTTTACTTTTTCCTGTTTTTAACACACACAAATATATGGTACTTTTATATTCTAGCAGAATTAGGTAGCGTAAAGATAAAGAAGAGATTTTTTTTTTTTTTGGTTTAAATGTGTGTTTGTGTGCAATTTGGTTAGGATGGATTAACATAACACGCACGCAAGCTAAAGTATGTAGTGTTAGAATACCATTTTTTTTTAAACAAAATTTTATTCATAAGCTCTCTAGACCGTAAACTAATAACATTAACTCTTCACGATTATCTTGGTAAGAAAAAATAATACTTTCTTTTTGAAAACATTTTACGTGTGAAGTGATATTTTACATTCTGAACACTGTAGTGCATTTTTTTTTTTTTTTTTTTTTTTTTTTTTTTTTGCCTGTGCAAATTATTGTAGTAGTAGGAAAATATCGTAAATAAATTGGTATTAACTTCTACTAATAGACCAGTTGCACTCATATTAAAGAGCCGCTATTTTGTTGGTCAGTAATACATAGGCCAGCATAGGAAAAACGTCATTTGTCTATTTTTTAATAGCAAAAGAAGCTTCAAACCTCAATCAAACCCGTATTTCTAGCTCCTAATAAGCTCGATGAATATGAGAAAAATTTGTTCCGTTGAAATAAACTTTTTATGCATGTGAAAAATTAGGAGAAATGATGTTTCCCCTATGCTGGACTATGCATTAGGCACCACAAACATGGCGACAAAGCGCAAGGATATGCAAGGGGTCTATAAATTAATTGGATTTATTTGATTTAATTGGGAACTCTAAAAAGTGATAGTTGATCAATATACTAAAGGAGCCTTTTCCGCTATCACTTCGAAATATGAAATTTATTTGATAGCATTTTTTTTTTTTTTTTTTTTTTTTTTTTACTTTTGTCCGTAGTTTTGGAGTATGAATTAATCGTACCTTTACGCAACTAACTGTAACAAAAATAGACCAAAAATTAGTAACATCAGTAAAGTTTATTATTCTATGCATATTTTAGATCTTTGACAAGTGTTGTAACTTCCATTGTTACTGTGAACTGCCTTGGTCTATAAAGTTTCTTATAGTTGATATTACTATTATTAATACACCCACAATTAATATATTCATTCGGAAATATTGGAATAGCAAAAAAAAAAAAAAAAAAAAAAAAAAAAAAATGTTTGGAAATGAAAACATGCTCATTTCTATTATACATCCGAATAAATAATAATTTTGTATTAACGTGACTGATTTTAGTTCATTAAAAATTCAGTAAAAATATAAAATGATACATTACTAATGTGTGTCTTATTCATATGATGCAATTTATTTTCAATTTTGGTTTAATAAATTTGATGGCATCAAGAAATCAAATCAATTTATTGGTTTCCTCAAGACAAGTCAAATACAAATTTCAGACAACATAAGACATAAATTATATTGCTGCACATATTAAAAGACCATCACATTTGTCCTTAATAATTTTAATGTAAATTTAAAATACTCGTAGATATATCTAAAATTAAAAAGATAAAAACATAACCTTGGACTTACTCTATAGTGCCCGGATTTTGTCACATAAATATTTTTTTTTAATGCAAATTCATTTAATGCAATGAAATTATTTAGTGCACAAGGCATATACTGTATAAATACGGGCCTGTATTTGGTTCTGTGTGAAAAAGCTAATACATTATGATCACTGCATTTCCAGTGTCATACAAACTATTAAAAAATTACTATTACTTTCTTATAAAAATAAATAATTATTTTCTTTGAAATTTTCGATTTTTTTTTTTTTTTTTTTTTTTTTTTTTTACATGAAACAACACATTTTTTTCGTGATTTGTGCTAATAATGTTATATAGAAAAAAAAATTAAAATGTCAAAATCGTGATGAAATGAAATTAAAAACACTGGTATTTAAGATGCCATCTTCAAAATTTATACAGTGTTGTAAGGGATTTCTATATTATTATTATTTTATCTATTTTTTTGTTTTTAGTTTTATTTAAACACGACATAAATTTTTTTTTTTTTTTTTTTTTTTTTTTTACAATAAGGAAATAATATTTATGCTATTGTGTAACATTTTTATATCTTTTTAATGGTTGAATTACAATTGTAAATAAATTTAAATTATACTTTTAGAGATAAAATGTTTGAATACTATGGTTTTAGTTAAATGTTGTAAATGTATATAAATACAAAAAATTGGAATAGATAGGAGAGAGAGAGAAAGAGAAAGAGAGAGAGATAGAGAGAGAGAGAGAGAGAGAGAATAAATAGCCACAGAAACACAATAAAATATATTTTTATTGAAAATGAGGGTGAACAAATTTTGTATTAGTTATCATTTCAAAAAAATCTATACTCAAATTAAAAAAAGTTTTGTATTGAATTTTTTTCTATTGTAACCTTTTAATGTGTTACCAATAACCATAATTATATTGTTCTGTATTTTTAATTAACCTTTTTTTATATTTAAATTAATTATTATATTATTAATCATTTTGACGTTGGAAAATTAAAATGGTTTTTGCAATGAAAACTCCATAGTGATAGAATCCACAAAATATAGTTTTAAAAAAATGTAACATTAATTGTCTTATAAAATCTTACTCTAAGACAACAAATAAAACTTTCTATTACAGAGTCTGTAAAATTTGAAACTGTAAAGCATTATTAGAGTCAACCAAAAATGTAATATTAAAAATATGAATAAAAAACATTTTTTTTTTTTTAAATTAATAAAAATTAATATTTAAAATGTTTGGTATACCTAACTTGTATTCAACGCAAGTTCCAGATATAAGAGGTTAGATGCTCCGGGAAATTTTTTTGGCTATAAGGTCGCGAAGCTTACAGAAATTCACCAAAGACATCATATCGCCACATACAATTTTGTTCACCTTATCAGTGACGTAGCTGGTGAACGGCATCGTATTGGCTTAGAACCAAGTCCAATTTATCGCAAAATGAAATCGAATGCGCGAGTTTTGTGCTGCGCTCAACCTCTTTATTATATGGACCGTGTATTCAACGTTTAAAAATGATAACAATAATAATCAAGCAATAATTCTTGTGTGATGATTCATATAGTGCACGAAAAAAATGTCATGCACAGTTTGCTTTCGTGACACTATCATACATCTTACTTGAGACTAAGTCACGTTGTGCTCTTAATTCATATTTTAAGACGATATAAGGTTCGCTTGCATGATAGCAATATCTATATAACATAGTAAAGCGCTTATAACATTATTATTGCTACCTTTTTATTTACCTGGGAAACATTATAAATTATTATTATTTTTTATTATTATTAAACTTTTCTAATATGATAATGCCAATGTAATAACTAGATACAGTTAATTTTATCACGTATCTGACGTCACAATGTACCGCCGCCAATCACAGTCATCGCTCTGGTTACGTGATAAATTTAAACCCCTCCCTCATGTTCTTTACCCCTATCAAAATTTGCTAAATTTGAAATTCTATTCTAATGAGATAGTGCTAAATTTAAATGGTAAAATATATTATAACAATCGTGTATACTGCTAATAATATATAAACATTTGAAAAATACAGTAAGTCAAGTAATCATAAAAATCACAAAATTCTTAACGAGAAACACGTACACTTTGAGGTACTTTGATGAAACATTAATTTAAAATATGAGAGGAACATAAAAATATTAAATATATTTTCACACTTCGACGCACAATAATTATAATTATTATACCAGACATGTTTTATGACTTTATTATTACGTATACAATATATATATATATATATATATATATATATATATATATATATATATATATATATATATATATATAATTAGCATGACCATTCAAAGTTTTATTTAAGTTGAACTTAACTTTAACTTTAATTAAAAAAAAAAAGAGAATAATAAAACATTGTTACTGTAACTTTTAAGTCATGCTTAAAAAGTTTGATATTTTGTTAGCCTTGAAGGACTATAAGTAAAGAAGTATAAAAAATTAATTACTAGTATATATAGCTCTCTTTTGCAATATTCTGACCAAAGTTGCGTGTGTAACGTAAAAAAGGACGAGATGACTTTTGTGAATTTCATATACATTTGCTTTTTGTATTGTGCTAAAAACTTCTAAAAAATAATAATAATAGTATATAGTTAAACAATTATTTTTAATACGATTTCTTTAATATGTAGTTTAGTGCGTGTACAGTACGTGCATAATTATGCATATAATATTGCATCGTAATAATATGTTACTGAAATGTTGATTGATTGATTGATTGATTGATTGATTGATTGATTGATTGATTGATTGATTGATTGATTGATTGATTGATTGATTGATTGATTGATTGATTGATTGAT
Organism: Ecdyonurus torrentis; assembly: GCA_949318235.1. Classification (NCBI taxonomy): domain Eukaryota; kingdom Metazoa; phylum Arthropoda; class Insecta; order Ephemeroptera; family Heptageniidae; genus Ecdyonurus; species Ecdyonurus torrentis. The sequence goes on along the minus strand of OX439137.1, from coordinate 23,369,908 downwards.
TGATTGATTGATTGATTGATTGATTGATTGATTGATTGATTGATTGATTGATTGATTGATTGATTGATTGATTGATTGATTGATTGATTGATTGATTGATTGATTGATTGATTGATTTACTGTTTTTAATTATGATTTCTTATTAATCTATTAAAGGACAATTTCTATTTAAATATTTATTATGTGGCTATCAATAGTCATCAACACAAAATGAATAAGTTACATATTTTATGATGCATGCACCCGAAGGAAATAAAAATATTGCACAACAATGGGAGTAAATGCCAATATTTCAATGCATTCTTTACCACCCACCGCACCCGCTCTATATCTTGGCCTGTGTATACATGGCAATTTTGCCATATTTACGGTTTTTCCATAAGCCTAATGCAAAATTTAGATTTCATGTACGTACTGCTTTGCTGCAATGCTTTGTAACATAATTATATATAGGCAGTATAACATAGCATAGATTATATTGTATCAAACAATTTATGCTGAATATGAGCTAGCATAATTATTTTATGTATTTATTTATGTACGTGTACAGTACATAAATATAGGCTAAAGTATTTTTATTTAATATAATTATTTATTTAGAATACACTTGAGATATAAAGATTTTCGCACGTTCTGACATATAGATTTTAAATTAATGTCGAATAGAAAAAAATATATTGTGACATGTTATTGAGTATCCCAACGTATTGATTATAGTGAAATAAATGCCAAGTTTTAGGAAATTGTCAAACCATATAAAAATATTGATCATCTATTTTCAAAAAGTTTTTTTTTTTTTTTTTTTTTTTTAACAACAACTATTGTTTGAATTATTTTTCTTCTCTTATTCTCAATACAAACTTTGCAAAGAAAACTCTAATTCAATTCACGTTTTAAAATACTTTCAAACTTAACGTAAAAAAAAAAATACAATTTTAATCCCAGAAGACTGAAAAAAAAAGTTTACCGTTTACTTATTGTATACGCTTCTTTTTCTTTCTATTCAATAATGTAAACTAAAATTGTTTATGTATACAAGAGGGAAAGTAATATTTAATTATTCATATGTTTACTTCTTTTACCTACTTTTGAATTATTATACAATATATTAATCATTTTTCATACAGAAAACTTTTTACGCAATATTATTAAGAAAAAAAAAATTGGTATATTGTTTAGTATAGGAAAAAAGTTTGTCACTTTTTTTTAATGAAATATTGAAAAACTTTATAAGAAAAATATTAATAACTTATACAATGGATAAAGAATATAATGATTTTTTTTACACACATTTCACGTATTATATTTTATAATTTTTCTGACCGTTGGATCGTAAACAAATTGATGATATGTACATAGCAAAGATTGGCGATTTATTATGTTCAATGCCTATACTGATTAGAACAAGTTAAAGTCATAACATAACTCAAGTACAGAACAAAAAAATGATAATGACAATAATGAAAATATTTTCAGTGACTGAAGTTGAAAATCTCGTTACTGCAAATTTAGTTTTTTTTTTTTTTTTTTTTTTTTTTAAGAAAAGTGTTGAGTAAGCAACTTGATCACTACGTCTGAAACCAGGAAAATATGTCTATTATGCAAGTAGTCAATATTGATTTCATCAATTAATAAAAAAATAAAGATTTTAAATTATAGAGTACTTTATAGCATTCGCATACTTTAAAGTTATATGGATGGGAAAAAAATTTGCACACATGTCAGATTTTGCCACAAACCCTTTTTTTTTTTTTTTTTTTAAGCTTTGTCTTTGAAAATAATTCTGTAGCAAAAGTAAAATTGTCATTTTAAGATATGATTTTTATCATCTCAAGTAATTTTATAACAAGAATTTTGCATTAAAATTTGATAATGATTTTATATCAATATTACATTTCATCTCTACATTGGTGCTATGGAGTTAATATTATGCAAGTTTTCAATGGAGCTAATTCGAACCTAATTTGCTTGATTTAATTGGATTTTTTTTTATTAATTATTTATATATATTTCTCTCTCTTTTTCTTTTTTTTTTTTTTTTTTTACATTACAAATGGATTCTATCTGTAACAGGTAATTTCATTTCTATGACACAAAGTACAATCTTGAATCTATTATAAGCTGTATATTTTTGTATGAAAAGATAAACCATCCTGATATTGTCTTTATAAATTTCTCAAAATACAATTTTTACCACAATATAGTTTTCAATCACAAAATCTTATTTCACACCCCATCAACGTTGACAAAGCAATTTTAACCTCCTCTCTATCTCTTGTTTTTTTCCTGCTTTTTATTTTTCTTCTTTTTATATATATAACACATGTCAAACAACATCATCTGATATTACAGTCAAACAAGTCTAAGAGCTCCTCGGCGGAAATAGGAAAAACTTAAAGGCGTAGAACACCTTCAACGAAAAACATGTCTAATATCCTAATATACCTAAATATCAACGTTGATTTAGTCGGAGTAATTGATTTCTTATTTATTTTCCATTCACAAATCAATTTATGACGTCACAGATCACCTGGTTCTTGCGCGCGGAAACTAGGGAGCTGTGACTTCATAAACCCGCAACTGATATTTTAAAAATGTAAAATAAATAAGAAATCAATGACTCCGGTCAAATTAACGTTGATATTTAGGTATGTTAGGATATTAGGCAAGATTTCTTTTCAAAGTGTTCTACGTTTTTAAGACAAGTATATTATGACTTGCCATAGTTATAAGTGCATAAACGTACATTTTGATTTCATTTAAACTTTTATATAAATATACGTATAAAATGTCCTAAATTTTAATTATAGAAGTAGTTGTTTTTTTACAAACAATGCACATAAAAAAAATCTAAATAACTATAATACCATCGAGTAAAATTAACTTAAAACCTGTTTTATTAAAGTAATAATATATGAATAGTTAGTCTATACTGTTTAAGTTTCATAGTCAATTTTCTACAACCTACAAAAAAAATTTAATTCTAACGTTAACTGTACTATAGATAAGTAAGATAAAACAAAAGGAAGTGAATACAAGGAAAAAGAAAAAAAAATGTTTTATCGTAAAAAAAAAAGTTGTATTGAAGTGTTAATTAAATTTTGACATGTTCCTTTGATTTTTGACAATGATGTATTATAGGCTCAGTTTGTTGTGGCTATTTCACACAATAAAAAATAGTAATCTTTCGCATTATTTCGCAATCTAGGGTCAGTTTTACCAATAATTGGTATATAAAAAAAATAGCGCAATCAAAAAAGATTCTTGTAGGTTACTTTGAAGAGAGATGAGAGAGAGAGAGAGAGAGAGAGAGGAATTGAGAAAATAAAATTTTGTTCATAGCACATATGGGCTACAAATAATGACATAAATCGCAGTAAAAATCGAATAACTGGCTGCGTTTTCATTACAAAAAAAAAAGAGTCGGAAAACTTTTTTTTTTAACATTAAACTCTTTTAAAAAGAGATCGTTGAAAATTTTAAAAGAAAAAAATATATATTAACTAGAAGTAGAGAGAGAGAGAGAGAGAGAGAGAGAGAGAGAGAGAGAGAGAGAGAAGTTTAGTTGCTGACTTTAATTCCATTTTCTACATAGAGATTTGTATTGATTTTTCAACTAAAAAATATGTCTACATATTTGAAAATAAAAATGAATACAAACAAACCCCCATTCATTGAATATTGAAATTTGATGAAAAAGTTAACAACACGTTATGTGTACATAACATACACGAAAGTTAGTATGCGTACGAAACTATAAGTAAATAATTCTCACTTATTAAATCACGTATAACATAGGGTTATAGTACTGTACTGTACAGTTCATACTGTATATACATATATATTATATATATATATATATATATATATATATATATATATATATATATATATATATATATATATATATATATATATATATATATATATATATATATATATATATATATATATATATATATATATATATATATATATATATATATATATATATATACAGTGTATACACCATACTATGAAGGTGTATCATGTATAAAATAGTTAAAATTCAACACGTATATATGCATAGGGGACTAACGTATAATTTTATTATATTAAAATTAACTTCAAACGTATAAAATCCTATAATTGCATTTAATTTTCAAACGTGGCCACCACAAGAAAATATATATACGCGGTACTATTTTTTTATTTAATATATTTTAATTAAAAGTTCTAAGAAAATTTTATTTAATTAAAATTTGTTATTCAAGAGATTTTAATATATAAATATAATATAGTGTAAAATAAAAACAAATATTGAAATAAAAAAATGTATGGTTGAAATTGGAGCATAGTATGGAATTCAATAAATGTAATAATATGTAAATTAAAACTGATAATTGTATTCTTATATTATATGGTGTATGTGCATGACATCATACTGTAGCAATGAATAACATTGCTCAAAATAGGAAAAATGGTTTTTTTTTTTTTTTTTTTTTTTTTTTTTTTTTTTTTTTTTTTTTTTTTTTTTTTTGCTATTTTCTTTAGAAAATTAGTTTGTTTTTTGTCATTGTTATTTTTATTGCTAATTCAACCTAGTAGCAACATCAAAGCTCTCAAAGATATTGCTAAGTACTTTAAAACTGGCAAAATTTGCAATTTTCCCTTCACCAGCCCTTGTTATTTAGTGCTCATATATGGAGTCGACTTTTATATGAATACAATCTTGCTTTATTTTTATGTTAATCTTTTTATTTTTTTTTTATTATTATTTCTTGTTCAAAACTTAACTTTACATACAGTGGGGGAGTTTTGTATTTTTATGTAAATATGATATTAATTAGTTTTAAGAAAAGAAATAAGACATTTTATTAACCCAGGCAGTTCATATAGTAACAATAGTGTAGTGTTATTCTAGTCATTTCAGTACCAACAATAATAAAAACAATTATAATATATTAATATTTTATTGAAAATATATTTTCAAAGGTTTTATCTTTAACAATAATAGATATTCTATAAAATATGCTATACATTTAGTCTGTATAATGTTACAAATTTCAGTGAGTGGTATATGCATAAGTACAAATCAATTTCATCAATTTTTGAGTTGAGATCCAAAATTCTGCCAGAGTAAATATGCTTAACATATTAAAAAATAAAATCAAACTTTTAAACTATGCTTTACATTTTTTTTTAGAAAATATGCTTTTAGAAAAATATACTATGTTAATTTGTTCTTCAAAAAATTGTAATAAAGTATCATTATTCAGATTTCTAAGTATTGATGGCAAACTGTCATATATTTAGTAATTTTTCATACTCTATATTGACTTTTATAATCGATCTAACTTGTTATAAGCATTTTAGAGTAATTTGGATCAACTCTTGTTGCGATAAAAAAACGAATAAAAAAAAATTGATAAGATGGTTCAAAAATGTAAAATAATCAAATAGATGAATAGCTTTGGTAAATTATATCTAATAAAATAAGTTGCAGTTGTAGTATCTCTAGAATTTTTTTTTAAGGTGGACAAAAATGAATAGGTAATAATTATGACACCTCATTTTCGGTTCAATTTGTTTAGTACAACATAATCTCTATGCTATACTGCATAAAAACTATGTTACAGAGCAGAAATATTATGTTATGTAGCATAATTATTATGCTGTTGTACGTTAGCATCATTTGTGCTATAATGACACAAATTCATAAAAATTTACGTAAATTATTCTTTACGTGTTTTGAAAATATGTTTTTTATTTGAATTTTTTTACTTTTTAATAGTTATCTATATCATATATATATCATATATATATATATATATATACTTCTTATTATTTCATACTAATAACAATAATGAGTTTGCTTTTAAAATATAACACTAAAAAGCATCAATAAAGCACTGTAGCATCAAGCTTTCTATAAACTTATATAAAAACATTAAAATAAAACATAGTTCAAAGGTAAATGCTACAAATAATTATCTTAAAACAACTAAATTGTAAACTAAAACAAAACTGTCCAATATAATTAGAATATAAACATCAAATTTAAATGAGATCTATTCGTATCATATAACACACAAAACCCCTTTCAATTTGTTATTTATCTCACTCCCTATTATATAGAACCCTTTAATTTGTAATTCAATCGATATGTATTTGTAAGTTTGACATATATATATTTATACGTATATATATATAACTTTTGTTTTACCACAAACTTAGTAGTTTCCTACCTGACTTTGGTTAGGGGTTTAGAAAACTAAAAAGCTAGCTACTAGGGTAATCCTAGCAGGTGTGATAGGGACTAAGTTGAATTTAACATGAGTATGACGACATACATATACTGTGTGTGTATATATGGCCTATGTATAGCTTTGTTAGATGCGAAAGAAGACTATCGAATTTTGCTATAAAGTTTATTTTACATTTAGAAAGCAAGTAATTTTAAGCTTTACTAAAAATTGCAAAAGTTTATTTTTGTATTTGACAGTCTTATATATGCGGATGTTACTCTTGTGGACAAAAATTTACTAAAAGTAAAAAAAAAAAAAAAAAAAAAGTTTAGTTAAGGGTGGGTTGTTATTATTTATGTACAGGTTTATTTATTAATTCAAGTTTTTGATAGAATTTTTTTGTTTATAATAGTGCATTATTGTGAAGTGAGAAATCTCTCTCTCTCTCTCTCTCTCTCTCTCTCTCTCTCTCTCTCTCTCTCTCTCTCATTTTCACGCAATGCTAATCAAATTTTGTACTAAACAAATTTTGCTTTGTCTTATTCATATTTGTTATTTATTTTTACAATTAAAAAAAAAACTCAAAAATGTAGACCTGCAATTTTGTAAAAATTAAAATATTTACTTCTTTTTCTCTTTATATAGATTAGTGGATTTTGATTATTCTTAAACCATTTAAAATTATTTCGAATTTTTTTTCTCTTTTTTTTCTTTTCACTTGCAGTTTTTAAGAAGTAAAAAAATGGTTTATGATAATTTTATATAAATTATAAAATATTAATGTTATAATTATTAAATCACAATTTACTTGTTAGAAATAATAAAAATATAAAACAGTTTTATTTTCCAATCACAACTAGTAATTTTAGGACTATTTGAATGGTTAAAAATTAAAAACCTTAACCGCCATACATTTTTTGTTAAATAAGCTATAATAAAATATTTATTTCAAAATTAAATTAAATACACTGGTATAAATTAAAATAAATTATAGATAAAAAAACAAAACAAAAATACAAATTTCAAAACTAAAATAATATAATATTACATTTTAATTCAAATAAAATTGGTGGTTAAATTTTACAATTTCTCTCTCTCTCTCTCTCTCTCTCTCTCTTGTATAAGTTATGTGTTAAAATCGATCATTTATGCCATTAATTAATTAGTATCAATTATGAACATAATGACTCGTGACATAGTGTTATTTTAATATAAATTTACACAGTATAGTAATAATAATATTATTATTATATACGTACTGTTTTGTATTATCGTCGTATATATATATATATATAAGTGATGGGTTTATTTATTTTATTCCAGTTCATTAATCTCCAAAGGGTCATTATTATTTTAATGCATTATTTGTTTATTTTTGTATGAAATTTTATTGGAGTTTAAATTTGCAATTAAAAATTATCGTAAAATCCTAATATAATAAAAAATAATAAAAGTTATATTATGCTGTAATTGTATGTTATGTGTGTAAGAAATCCTTTCCTAAATTTAAAAAAAAAAAAAAAAAAAAAAAAAATCGTAAAATGAGAAGAAATTTTGAAAAATAGGTAAACCGCTTTACAATTTCTATTGTAGACCTGATTTTAATGACAATGCATACCAAAACTTGTCTACTTTACACTTTTTTAGACCCAGTTTGTTATGATACCAAAGAGTTTGGTGGCAAAATAGATGTATAATAGTCCCATCTCATGATATTATATATTTTTGAACTAAAGGCATACAAAACAGAAACAAAACGTTCTTTTTAATCATTAAACACAAAATGGGATATACAAAACTGATGATAATTTTTACCAGAATGTAAATATGGCCCCCACAAGAGAGCGTGAAAAAACTGTTAACGTATGCAATTTTCCTAAATATTTCTGTTTATGACGTTCAATTTCAATTTCAAAGTAAAAACAGGCAAAAATTAATTTGAAAATGTTGTGCGGGTTGCATAAATAAAAAATTTCTGATCACTGCTACGTCGCTACAGTTGGGTTTTAAGACCAATTAATGTTATTTATGTAGGTCCCATCATGTGTTTTGTGATATAAATGCTAATGTTTTCATGCTGTCTTTGCCTTGAAGTAAAGGATACAAAACTCGTTGAGGTATTGAAGAAATTAAAAGAATACGGCATATGAAAAGCATCAGATTAGATATTATTAATAGATTTATTATGAGGAGGCTATATTGTGCGCGGAAACATTTAATATGTTACCTTGTAAGTATGTTCTGATCATGAACGTATTTTGAATTTGAATTTTTAAGGTGAGTCAAAATGCATATCCGTAAAAGGTCAGCCTTCTCTTCTTTTCATGTGTAATGCATACAGACTGTAATTGAAGGGCTTTAAGGCTGATTCATATGTGCTATAGGAATAAAAACTACGTTAATATAAAAATTTATCATCTAAAAGTGTGGGGGGGGGGGGGGATATTCTTTTTTTTTTCCTCTCTTTTTTTACTTCAATATCAAAACAAACAAAACTTCTGCTTTTTTCCCATGTTTGCAACTATTCAAACTGACGAAAAAAAAATAATTATTTTGTATTAACAGATGATGTACGTGATAACATACAATATTGTTACACGCTTCCGTACAGTCATAGCTATACTGTATCAAAACGTCATAGTTAATATGTAAACACTGAAAGCATAATATGAAATATACTTTCCCTGTCAAACTCTATAATACACACAGACACAAATAAATAAGTATAGTGAGAACGAACAAAAATTTTAGGCATAATTTTATTGCATATTCTAAAAGAATACATAGTCCTGAATCAATAGGTATGCAAATTTGTCATTTCTGAGTTCATAAAGTATTTTTAACTAATTTTTGAAAGTCACGAAATGACGTCACGACTGTCAACTTTTTCCTGTGCCCACTTGCATAAGTTGACGCCCATGACCCATGACGTCATTTTTTTATTTTCAAAAATTATTTAAAAATATTTAATTAACTCAAAAATTAGAAATTTGCATATCAATTGATTCAAGACTATGTCCTATAGGGTGTGTGCGCATGACGTCATTCTGAGTGCTTTTCGATGCTCATCTTGAGTAATGGATAACATTGCTCAGTATAGGGCAAACATAGTTTTTGGCTATTTTCTTTGGAAATTAGCTATTTTTTTGGTTATTATTATTTTTCTTGCATACTTGAGGTACTAATTCAACCTGTTAACAGCATCAATGCTCTCAAAAAAATCGCGAAGTATTTTTAAACTGGCAAAATGTGTCATTTTCCTATACCAGCCAATGTTATTTAGTACTCACTTATGACCTCAACTTTAACATGAATGAAACCACCCTATATAATATACAATAAAATTACCCTCACTTTTTTTTTTTTTTTTTTTTTTTTTTTTTTTTTTTTTTTTTTTTTTTGTCTTCCTTAATATTTATATTGTTCCAATTCCGCAACTTTTATGCTATTATCATAACGTAATTGTAGCATAAATAACGTGTTTTTTTAATACAATTTAAATATAAAGAAGTCTACATTTAATATTAGTCATAACATAACTCGTTATTATGTAACTTATGATATGATGGGCTCAATCAAATTTATATAAAAAAAAAATAATAAAAATAATAATAAAAAAAAGCTGCAGCCACCAGTTCTTGAACTAAAACTTCTATGCAAAGTACTTAAAGCCGTTTGTTTGACTTTATAAAAATCCGGTCAAAGTCTATCAATGAAATAGTAATGGAGGTCAAGAATTAACAGGTTTATAATACTCGGACAATGAAATAAAAAGATGTAAGGAGAGAAAGTACAAGAGTGATGTAATCGTCGTATATTATATTTTAATTTTCCTCTCGTTACTTATACGTATAATGTATGTTGTAGAACCTTCAGATTTAATGTGAGGAATATTATTTATACTTGTGGTTAAAAATATTATTTATGATGACATTGAAGATATTTTTTTTTATACTTATTAAAGATAGTCATTAATGTTGACGTGAAATAAGTATTTATTTTATCATTTTTGTTTTGAAAATGAACCAATCCAAAATATATATTGATATTGATTGGCAGGCTCGGACTGTCCATAAGAGCAAGTCCGCAATTGCGGACGTGGCCCCCCCTGTTTGGAGGCCCCTAAGGCCCAAAAAGGGGCGTAACTAGGGTGTTACACCCCCTTTGTGGCCCCTAAAGAGGGTGTTACACCCCTTTTGCGGACGAGGCCCCTTGATTGCCAGTCCGACCCTGTTGATTGGTTTATTGATGTATTGCGCATTTATTCATGGGCATATATAAATACGCAATAATTATGCTTGCTCAATGCATAGCAACATAATATGCATTAATGTAATTTATGCTATATTGAATATTGATTATACTAAATAGCATATAATAGATACGCTATTCAGCATTAATTGTAATTACAAAATATCTTCATTTGTATTCTACAATAGTATTTTTTTTTTTTTTTTTTTTTTTTTGCTTGCCATATTGTGTTATTGTGCTATACACCAATCCCAGTCCCAGTCAAGACATTGTCTTATCGACAGGGACTGGTAAGGACTTTCTAATTAATGGAAAAGCACACACGGGCCGGCCACGGCCTAAGTACACAGTCCGGCATTCGCCATGACAGCCTAGAGAAACCGTGGAAACATCTAGGCAGGCTGGTCGGTGCAATCACATCAATCATGCACCTCCCGAATACTGTGCGTCGTCATGGAATGCATGTAAACATGCATCGTGCAACGTGTTGTGCTCTCACACTTCAATGCAGCATAAATAGCATAGGTTCAATACAGCATAAATTACGTAATTTATGTTTACCGTGTGGCTATTTTTTAATCATTTACTATTTACTATTTCATGTTTTAAAAGTGATAATTCAGATTCAAAATTCTTTATTCATTTCTTTCATCCTACACATACAAAGCATACAATACATAAAAATATGCATCAGTCCAGGTTATTGCTTAAAAATAAAATACAAGTAATTATAGAATCTAACCTTGTCAGGTGTAAAAAATTATCTAAATATATATTTTTGATTATATACAATTTATTAAAAACGTATTACTAATAAAAAAAAATCAATGTTATTAAGATCACATTCATGCTATATAATAAACATATTACGCTAATTTCAAATATTGTAATAATTATTTTGTCTTTGAGTGTACAATAAACCTTATTACTACCATTTAATATATACTATAGTGTACACTTGATAAATACATGACTATATACACAACACGTGTGTAATAATAATTATTATATAACATCATTATGTATAATATAGTGTCGACCTCAATTTATTATAACTGATATGTCAAATCGGATCCAAACACGTTCCAATATTAATTGATTGAGATTCTATCACGTTCCTTTTTTTTTTTTTTTTTTTTTTTTTTTTATATCTATGTACATATAGCTGTTTTAATATAGATTGTAATGAGATATCGATAATAGTTAAATAACATATTGCACAATGTTGAATTGAAATCAAATTAATTTTATTTAAACATATGCAACTATTTGTTAAGAGTGGGAAAAAATGCTGTTGAAATTCAATAGTCTGATAATTTTGTTTAGTTTTTTTTTTTTTTTTTTTTTTTTTTTTTCTTGTAAATTTTAAATTAAAAAACATTAATTATACTGTAGCTGAAAAATTCTTGCCATGAAATTTATTTTAAAAAACATGCCTTTTTACTGTAATTTACTTTGGAATTTCAGCTTTAAAGTATTTAAGTAATATTTTATGGAAGAAATATAGTAAAAGTTAGTGTTCATTTTTCATAGTGGATTAAAAAAAAAAAATAGAAAAGAAAGCTATTCAAACATATTCCAAATCAATTTCAGATCTTTTTTTTTTTTTTTTTTTTTTTTTTTTTTAGCCATGTTTACAATGTGTAATATTTTTAATGTGCAATATAATGGATTGAATGTGATCTTATATAAAATCATGAAATTTTTATACAACTATAATTATTGTGCAAAAATATTGCATAGTGTAAACAGGCTATAATCTTTAAAAATATGCTCGTAATAAAATACCTCTTACACTATAATTTTAAAAAATTATCCTCGCATTATTTTTAACACCACTGTGTTTTTTTAAATAAGGAAAAATATAACTTTTTATAATAATAAAATATTAAAAATTATATGTTAAACAAGTAAAAATTATATTTAACAATGTTTTTTATGTCAAAAAGTAAAGCATATAATAAATTCTCATTTTTGTTTCACAAAGAAGGTGTAAATATCCTGTCCGACTTTTTTTTTTTTTTTTTTTTTTTTTTTTTTAAGACAAGAAAAAAGCTACAATTTATCACAATTTGAGTCTATCTTAAAAACTCTCATAGTCTGTCTCTTCTTTCTTATTGTCAACTACAAACTTAGAAACACATGAGAAGTATTTTTTTTTTACTAAAAACAATGATACACAACAGTATACTTTATTTTTGTTTTAAAAAAGTTAAAGTTTTAAATTTTACTTTGAAAAATTAGTGTGAGTCAGGCAATTAAAAAAAAAATCTATAAGAAACGATTTTTACTGGTGATGTTTTATTTTCGTTTTTTTTTTAACTACTTATTTTTCTTTTGTAACAAAATTTCATAAAAAATCATTTTTAAATTGCCAATCATTATTGTGTATATATATATATATATATATATATATATATATATATATATATATATATATATATATATATATATATATATATATATAATTCTATAGACCCCTTGCACATCCTTGCGCTTTGTTGCCATGTTTGTGGTAACTAATGCATTGTTCAGCATAGGTGAAAAATCATTTCTCCTAATTTTCCGCACAAAAAAAAGGTTATTTCAACTGAACGAATTTTTCTCATATTCTTCGAGCTTATTAGGAGCTACAAATAATGCTTTGATTGAGATTTGGAGCTTCTTTTGCTATTAAAAAAATAAAAATGACGTTTTTCCTATGCTGGCCTATGTATTCCTAACCAACAAAATGGTGGCTCTTAAATATGAGTACAACCGGTCTATATGATAATTAGGTCCAATATACATTATTATATAATTAATTATAGCATATTCTAACAGCTTGATTTATTATTATTATCATTTTAGATTTTTGAAAATGATTTTACTATTCTTAATTTTATACATCAAATGAATATTAAATTTTTGCACATCATATTAACTTAATAGAACTAGCATGATAGTATTGGCCAATGATTTTAATCACCTACTGTCTTACTTAAAAATATATATTAAAATTACTGTCAATGCCCCTCGAAAATAATAAAAATAAACTTGAACAAATTATTAAAAATCCAACCTTTTTATACTCAAATATAAGACTCTCTACTATTGTAATTAAAATTATAATGAAAATTGTATTTTTAGTGGAAATCGATAAACTGGCCACAAAAATAGTATTTTGATGTGTTTGATAATAATATTACGAGAAATTTGGTTTGAATATTTTTATTTCTAATTAACATTTTCTTACAATGTTTAAAAAGAAAAGTTGATGTTGTTATTGAACTTTGCAAAATATCAACATAAATCAATAATTTGCATAATTAAATCATAAAAAAACAATGACATCATACTAGTGAACTCTAAACCATGATTCTATTCTACTTTATTATTATACACGTACACAAAGATAAAAAAAAAAAATAATAGTAATATTACAAAATGATAAAGAAGCTACATTTCAATGTCAAGCTGTAAGTGCTGAATCATTCACTCTTGTGTATACGCACTTCTATAAAGTAATAATAAACATAGTTTAGCACTTCACAACCAATAGAAAATTAACTCTAATAGTATTTTATATTTATTATTTTTATTTTATGACATTGATTGTAATACTTTGTACATATTATAATGCAATAAAATTCTATACTATTATGTATATAGTAAATATATTTATTATATTTATAGCATCTCATTTAATTGGAAAGTTTGTTTCATTAAACTATTTCTGTAATAAAAATGAAGGTGAAAATTTGCGTACAGTAAAAAAAAAAAAAAAATAAATAAATAACGCGACTATATACTTCAATTTTTTTTTTAAATGTTCTATTGGGTCCCCGTGTAGGACTCTTTGCTGTTTAGCATTGACAGATGTACACTTAGGAAATACTCTCCACTCATAAGGTGCGATTCATCTCAGTTAGCACTTAAGTCATGTTAATCGCTAATATTTTAACTATGCTTATAGAAACCCTAAAGTCTTAAGATTCCTAAGACCTTCAGGTGACCTTATTTAAGTGATTTGATGAATCGCAACTATAGACTCCGTAGTGTATAAGTTCTAAAATAATAATAATAATAATAATAATAATAATAAAAAACTGAATCAAAATCATTTTGCTTCAACAATTTAATATCCGTACACTTATTTTTCCTGTAACATGATGTCACCCAGATATACTAAATACAATTTTGAAATAATGACAATATATATAGCAATTTTTCATGATCATATAAATGACTGAAATAAAGCACGTTTAATTTTTCCCGTAACAATTTATCATTCCGAATAAAATTTTAAACTATACAGTTGTAAAATATCGTAATTTCTTTTCAAAAATATAATATTCTCCATTTACGAGAGTCATAATTGTTTAAGTTTTAAATTTTCATGATGAATAATTAAACAATTTAAGTATTTAAAATAGTTATAATGTATAGCAGACACAAAAAACATATTATAAGCGATCGTCTTTTATTTCATACTCGTCGTAATTTTTGTATTTTACTTGTAAAACTATTAAGTTTCATTTCAAAAGTATATAAATAAGAAATTACTTTCATATCTTCATTATTTATTTTTAAAGAAACTAAAGTTAAAGTAATTTAATAAAGATTTTCATACTTTTAATTACTATTTCTTTATTCAAGAGTTTCAAAAGTACAAAATATAATGGAAAACTTTTACATACAACTTTTAAGTGAAAAATATAATATTTTTTACGTAAATATAGATAATATGGTTTATATTTAAATTATAAAATATAGAAACATGAACCATATAGAACACCTGTTGCAAAATAATAAAGCCGATTTATAAATAAATCGATTGAAAACAGATGTCATTGTCTTTTCGTCTCTCTCTCTCTCTTTTTATTTTACGTATATATAGAATACATACTTTTATTATACATGAAATGAAAGTTTTAAAAGGTTAAGATGTACTTACATGTTGATTGAATTTGCAAGTAGTGTACCTACTTAAAAGCAAAGTTAAAAATCTATAGAGCCAAATTTGTAAAAAAAAAAAAAAAAAAAAAAGCGTTTATGAACTAATGATTTTTTTGAGTATACAACAAAAAAACTTGATTTAAATTATACGGTCCCTAATGCAATTAATAACTATACTTATAATTACTGCACACGTGTTAATGAAAACTTTAAAAAAATGTATTATCTCTGGAACCAAGTAAGCTAGAGAGGTGAAACTTGAAATTTTGGATCCCTATAGGGTATAAGTTTGAACATAATGACAATGATGGCAACATCACAATTGCTGTCAAGTCAATATTCTTCAAAGTGACATTATTCACGAATTTACCTCGTATATGAGTTATACTCGTAAAAAGTCATTATACTGCTATTAATTGCGTCAAAAACAGAATAAAATAATGTCATTTTGGTATCTATATTTCAGAGCCCCCGATTTTAACAGATTTTAACGATTTTTAACGATTTAATTATTTTAACAGGTATTTAACAGAGTGCCACATATTAAAAAAAATCATTTTTTCTTACTATTTTTGATTATACAATATTAACGAAAGAAAAACAATAGTAAAATATAAACTTTTTTTTTTAAGTAACATAAATAATAGATTCATAGTTTCATCGTGTAAAATTACCTTAATACATACATTTAACCATTTAAAATATATTAAAATTAACTTCAAGAGATATTTTTAACGATGACTATTAGTGGTATAATTTGATTTCTAAATATAGAACTATAGACGTCATTTCTATGCAAATATCAGTTAAGGAACAAAATGAGAAATAGATATAAAAGGTTATCGAATGACTTTTACTTCATTATTTATACAGCAATAATAAATCATTCTGATTTTCCAAGTTTCTTTTATTTACTTAAATTTTGTATATTTATATAGAATATTTTACAAGATGAATGGGATAATGAGTTCGTTTTAGTATGGTAATATTTAAGAGAATGAAATGTAAAGGTCTATTTTACGAAGTTGGAAACTACAAAATATAAAAGATAAAATGAGAGAGAGAAAGAGAGAGAGAGAGAGAGAAATAACCTTTGCCTAATTCCTTTTTTGGGTGTTAACAATGACAACTGTTTTTTTGTGCATTCTCACCCCGTTGCCGATATATAATTATATAAATATTAGCCAATTCACGTCAAAATATATTGATTATAAAATAAATTATGTTTTTCCATTAAAAGATCCTTCTTTCCCATTTTATGCACTACTGTATAATTTTAAACACTTTTTTTTTTTTTTTTTTTTTTTTTGCATATAAAAATATTTAATTTAAGTTGTAATTGAAATGTGTTAATTCTATATAGTAAACATGTGTGTATTATGCAGCCTGGGTTAGAAATTATTTCTTCTCTTACAAATGGAAATAACATCACATATCTCCTAAACTAAAATCGTACATCTTGCACACTTTTTTTTTTTTTTTTTTTTTTTTACATAGAAATATTATTTTTGGTGCAAAATAATAAATACCCACAAAAAGACAAGAATTCTCCAAATAATTTTAAATATGTATAAACTTTTCTCATAAGGGTTGCTTATATTCTCCGATAACTATTATGTGGGTGTATTTATATATTATTTATTTTCAATAGCGGTTATTACAAAAGTAAATAATACAAAATACTTGTCTTTATTCCAAAACAAAATAAATTGAACAGGGCGATGTTTAAACATCATAATGTCTGACCCATTGTCTTTATGTTATTTCTCTAACTGTATGTATAAGTAATTATTTTTTTCTTCTTAATATTACCGATGTAAAAATAGATATTAAAGGCGTAGAACACCTTGAACAAAAAAACATGTCTAATACCCTAAAATACCTGAATATCAACGTTGATATTATTTTTCATTGATTACTAATTTATTCTCCATTCACAAAATCACAGCTGCGGGTTTGTGACGTCACAGCTTGCCTGTTTCTGCGCGCGTGGACTAGTTAGCTGTGACGTCACAAACCTGCAGCTGCCATTTTAGGAATGGAAAATAAATTAGAAATAAATGTTTCTGGCCAAATCAACGTTGATATTTAGGATATCAACGTGGATATGTTTTTTGTTCAAGGTGTTCTACGCCTTTAATGTAAATTTTCCTTTCCCCACAATATACAGTACATCAAAATCATGTTAATTCATTTAACATGAAAAACCATAACAAAGGATAATATATATATCTCTCTAAAATCAATGTCTATAATATTTTGATGTACTAATGTTCAAAGTATATAAATCGAATAATCACCATTGATATATAGTACTTGATAATATAAACACCCTTCGGCTTTAAATAACAAAAAATTTCAATTTACTCTATATATATATATAAAATAAAAAGTAATATTTGTAACAAAATCATTGTATCATAAACATTTGGAAGCCTTTGTGATTTAGGGATTTGATTTCCGTTATTATCCGTCAAATAAACTACAGAGTGTTCAAATATTATTATTTTTATTTGTAGGCACTTTTTGATTCCATTTACCAGTCAATTAAAAAATAAATATTTATCAAAGTATTATATTATTTAAAACAAAGTTGCGATACAAATATTCTGCCAAAAACATGATATAGTTTTACAGCGTGCTTGTAATGATAATAATAATAACTGTATTAAGGCGTTGTGAGGGCATGCAGATTTTATTCAACAAATTATTGGGTAGTATTTTAACCACTTTGGGTATCGTCTGGATCATTATTTGGGTCACTTCACTAAAACTTAATGCTATGTTAAGGACATGACCTAAAAGCGCGATCAAACACTATGTCACTATAGTCAAAATTTCATCCGTATTTCCAAAATTATTATAAAATAAAAGCTAAAACTTTTTCAATAAATGAACTTTTTTTTTTTAGCGTGAACTAAAACAAAAATCTATGATTAAACGTTTAATTGTTTAATGTATGATTATTACACATATCGATTAATTGATTATTTTTTTATCTCCTCTTAAATAATTAAAATATTGATTATGATCTAACATTATACGTCTAACATTATTCAATATAATATGGATATTGTAACTTACTGTACTGTAAAACAGTTAGGTTAAATTGAGAGGTTGTACGCCTGATTTCGCACAATAAAAGCCTTTAATTATTATTATCATTTCTAAAAAATCAAGTACTCGTTTCTTCGGTTTCTAATAAAAAAAAAATACTTATCCAATACTTCAAAAATTATTGACGTTAGAGACACTCTGTATATGAAATACTTTATCTAATGTTCCGTATCATATTTTCATTTATTTCAAAATCTGACAGGAATGAGCAAAAAAAAATATATATTTTGACGTGTATATACACATACGATGACGTTTGATGATGTTAATATAACTCTATTGTATATATTATTATCACTTTATTGTATATTCATCAAAATTTACGAGTATGTAATGTTTTCATTACTTTTCCTATATTATATGTTTTAATATTATTTTAATTCTTTTTAGTATATATAATGGTTTTATTAACAGCATTTTATATCATATATATGGGAATGAATTATTTTTTGAATATATATAATTATATATAATCTATTTTATAATTTTAGCTTTATTATATTCATGAATTTATGAAGGAGAGAGAGAGAGAGAGAGAGAGAGAGAGAGAGAGAGAGAGAGAGAGAGAGAGAGAGAGAGAGAGATGAAGTTCTGTAAAACCTTCTGTTTCCAAGAATTTCACTTCCAAAGCACTTTTTGAAATATGAGTTTTTTGTCATCAAAACATCAAACTTTCAATGAAAATTTATCTTATAATATGTGTTGTAATTAATATGTAAAGAATGATAATTAAAATTTTAAATATGTTTTATAATAATATAAGTATAGCTTGTTATAATTACGCACGTAATATGGATAATAAAGACGTTGAGAGGTTTATTAAAATTTTAGAATGGATAAACGTTATAGCAAAACATTTGGGAATTATTTCATTGTTTTTTAACGATATTATCTCATACTGTTTTACATTGTAATTACTTGGAAACAGTATTTTTAAAAATTTATTTGGAAAACGATAACAAATTACTTTCAAACTATAGAAATTAGCTCACTTTTCTTAAGTTGATTAAAATCTATTGAATTTCAATAATAATAATAATAAGTAATACAAAATCTAACGATAAAAACGTAAATGACGTCACAAACGTTAGAATTACAATAGATAACGTTAAACTTGGCCGTTGAAAATCTATATTTTTTTACATTAGGTTTCAACGCCTGTGACGTCACTAACGCATTTATCGTTAATTTTTAAACGCTTAGTGACGTCATAACCGTTATTTACATAATACTTAAAACATTGAAAAACTGTGTACTAGCTTTACAACGATTATTTTTAGAGTGTATAAGCCTATAGGAGCAGACCTTAGATCTAGAAACCCTTTAGTATAGCTCACGTCTACGGAAGCGGGGCAATCTAAGCAATGGTTTGGGAGATCAAGAACCTACCCTACGCACGTGTCTCTGTTATTGGGTATTCTAACCCATATGGATGTCGTGAAATAGTGTCCCACCGCGTCTTGGGGCCAAAAGGGCCTGCAAGACTGAAGTCATCAAAATAGTCCCCATTAGTCCCACAAAGATTAGTGGCAAGACGCAGGCATCTTGGCTACGGGGGGCTCAGTGCATGCAAACCAACCTCCTCTATCAATAATTAAGGTATATAAAAAAAAACAGTAATATTAATTTTTCTTTGTTTCTTATGATTTCAGCATACCGCAAGTGCCAGAGTGATGATTTTAGATGTAATGGTGATAGCGGTCCATGTCTGCTTAAAGCTAAACGTTGTGATGGATATTTCGACTGTCGAAATCGACGAGATGAAGAGAACTGCGACGCTGCCGGCGGCGTGGCTTGTGGATTAGAACAATTTCGATGTGCTAATGGTTTGAGATGTGTCGATTTATCACAGAAATGTAACCATCGAGATGATTGTGGAGATAGAAGTGACGAAGAAGGATGCAGTAAGTACAACTTATATATTAATGTTATGTAATAATTTAAGTCTTCACTCGTCTAGTAAGATTTGCAATAACGATTTTTCTAATTATATAATTTTTGTAATTAACTTTTACAAAAATTTAGTTATCATGCATGATAGCGAAAACAGGCTCTTAAGTGTATAGTAAAACCACTGATTTTTTTAAGTGGCAATCAAGGATTTTTCAAATGGTAGTAACCATTGCATTTAAAGGCATAGAACACCTCGAACAAAAAAAAAGTACAATATCCTGACATACCTAAAAATCAACGTTGATTTGGTTGGAGTCATTGATATCTCATTTATTTGCCATTCACGAAATGTCAAATATGATATAACGTCACAGCTCACCTGATTCCGCTCGCGTGGACCAGTGAGCTGTGACGTCATAAACCCGCATCTGCCATTTTGTGAATGGAAAATAAATTGAAAATCAATGACTCCGACAAAATCATCGGTATTGTAAGGATACTTAACACTTTTTTTTTTTTTTTTTTTTTTTTTTTTGTTCGAGGTGTTCTTTTTGCTTGTAGGGTATTTTCCACAGCCACATCGATTTTTTTTCTTATGATTATTAAGTTAAAAAAAAGTAAAAAATTCATTTCAAAAGTTGAGTTTTAGAATGAAAGATTAGAAATTTACACTTTAAAATAGATTTTACTTCCAAAAAAAAATAAATGTATTAAAAATACATATTTTATATTATATCATACCATTATATTATACAATTATTTTACCTTATTTTGAAAAAGTGCATGAATTTAACACTGTATTTATATAAAAAAAAAAGATGAATTTTCATGGCAACACTGCAATAACTGTTTTAATAAATTATTACATAGAAACACTAAAATTTTAAGAATTTCTATATACGAAGAGAAAAACTGCAACGGTTTTTCTATAAAAATAATAATTTTTGGGAAATTTGATATTAAAATAACAATAATAGTAAAATTAGAAATAACTATTTACAATGTTATTCTATATAATATAATCTATTATTAAAATTTGAAATATGTTTTAAGTTTAAAATCAATAAAATCAATGTATTGTGAAAATGATAATAATATATTATAATGGTAAATTATACAATATGTTTCTTCCACAACATTTAATGATAACCATGTGGTTACAAAATGCTAAAGGCTGAAAATGAGGTACTATACGGTGTTATGACTTTAAGTAGTATAAGCAAAAATTCTGATATTTTGCACAGTAGTATTTTATAAATAATAATAATAATAGTAATAAATCCTAGTTGCTCTCTAAAAAAAAAAAAAAAAAAAAAACGTTCAAAAGTTTTTACACAGTTTTGCAATATCTTAAGTATTGTAAAACTACCCGTTGACTTTTAACGGGACGTTCAAATTTTAACGATAAAAACGTTAGTGATGTCATAAACGTTTAGAATCTAATGGGAAAATGATGAAGCTTATTGGTGTTTATTTTATTGAGATTCTAATGTTTCTGACGTCATTTACGTTTTTATCGTTAGAATTTCTGCACTTCGTGACGTCATAACCGTTAATTGTACAATATTGTAAACATTACAAAACTGTGTTTAAAATTTTCAAAGCTTATTTTTGTGTATTTTGTGTAAAAAAAAAAATTTAAAAAGAAGAAGAAGGAACTGTGCACAAATTTTAATTATAACGCATTGGATTTTTTTTTTTCATAAACCCTCATGCTAATTTTTTTTTCTTCTTTATCTAATGGTCACGGATCATAAAAATTGCTATCGTATAGGTATTAACCGTAGTTATTAACATTGATTTTTCATCAGCATAAAAAAGTAGGGGCTTAGCTTCTTTATTTTAAGCAGTGATATGATCCTTCTAATGTTCAATGCAAACAATTTAAAACGTATATAATTACGTAATACCATTATGAATAATTTCGTATGGATAATGTTACTAATTTCATTAAAAATCTTGTCTTACAAAGCAGTTTTTATGCAATAAGAGCATAGCTATTTTGCAAAGTAGCTTAAACAATTATTGTTCTGATTTTTCTTATCTTCTGAAATTAATTTCTGCAAAATTATTATGCATTTACTTTTGTCCGTGTATATGTAAAAATGACAGAAACTTAAATAAATACATAAATTTTGTATTGACTAATTTAGAAATATTGTATCAAGAGTTAGATATTTTATAATTAAATTTTCCTCAACATCCCTTAGGAGTGTATATATGTGACGTAATACGATGGAAATGATAAAATTTGATTTATTACCATACATAACTTTCATAATATACTTTTGATATTCTGATATATTGTATATGAATATCATTTTAACTTTTCTCATCTTGTTATAACACTAACTTAAATTTCTTCAATTTAATCTGAATTATTTGTTACATAATATATTTTCATATACGTAACTTACATATTACAGTATATATTACAATGGCTTGTAATAGTTATACAATTAATGTTATACCATTTTCTTTCATTATAAATAGTTTACAATTTTGAAATTATTGCAAAATTAAATATAAACTTTATATTAATTTAATCTTATAGCTACGTATTCTGATATGTTCTTTATATATAATATATATATATATATATATATATATATATATATATATATATATATATATATATATATATATATATATATTTATATAAAGTAAATTAAATTCTACCAGTTCTATATATTATTCAAATTAGCTGCATCCAATTACAAATAAATCTATGGGGGAAAAGAGGAGAGCAATTCTGTAATCATTCAATTACAAATATTATGAATTAAATTTAAATAAATAAAAATAAAAAAAATGTGGAAGAATATACAAATATTGCAAAATAAAAATACCTTCACGTAAAAATGAAATCTTATACTAAAATGCAAAGTATATAAATCTTGTAAATTGCAATAAGTAAATGTTAACGTAAAACCGGTATTGATATACTATAATATTACTCAAAGGAATAGACCAGAAGAAAACATAAGCAGTTATATCACAAAATACTTGATGGGATTTTACATAAATAACTTAGTTTGTCTTAAAACCCAACTGTAGCAGTGATCAAAAAATTTTGATTTATGAAACCCGCACAACTTTTTTTTACTAATTTTTGCATGTTTCTGACGTCAGAAACATGAATAGTCACTCAAATTGCATACTTTACAGTATTTTCACGCTCTTTCGTGGGGCTACATTAACATTCTGGTAAAAATTGTCATCAGTTTTGAAAATCACATTTCGTGTGTATTCATTAAAAAGCTCGTGTTGTTTTATGTGGTCTATGGTTTTAATCTAGGTGAAATGTTAATTTATGTGAGATATATACGTCTTTATTGTAGAGTTTTACTTTCAATAGGTATTATTGTAGGGTATACCAATACCTGTTCTATGCTAATATTTAACTATTACAATTTACATGATTCATGTACCCGAAGGAAATGAAAAACTTGCACATCAATTGGAGTAAATGCCAACATTTCAATGCATTCTCTCATCTCTGCCACCCACCGCACCTACTCTATATCTTGGCCTGTGTATTCTATTATGGCAATGTTGCCATATTTACAAATTTTCCATAAGCCTAATGTTTTGCAAGATTTAGATTTCAATTCGGTACACACGACTGTGATAATATATTTTACTATTCAAATACAGTGCAAATTTGGCACAAATTTTTGAATGATAAAATATATTGCACTATCACAATTTTGAGGTACTTGCTATTAGTAGATTTTTTTTTGCTTTCGTGTTTTTTACAAACTTAAAAAATCACTGCTATAAAAATTATGTAATTAGAATAAGTTTAGTTTTTTTAAGGTAAGAAAGTATTATAACAAAATAAAGAGATATTTGATTAATTCTTATAGGAATTGCATTGTTACAAGTTTTACATGATGGACTACGTGGCATTCTAATACGTCGTGAGTACTAAGAAATTATGACACCCTTTGTTTGTGAATTTTAAGCACTTTATTATGTATAACAAAAATCAGTGTTGGAGTCGAACACCATTTAAGTAGAACTCGAACCGATCACGAACACTTAAAATTCTTTCGAACACGATCCAAACACGATTTTTTTTTTAAACTTTTTGCAAGGTCGAACACATCACGAACTGTTCGATTGAACTGTTCGAAAGTGTTCGAATATGTAATTTTAAAAAGAAATACTATACATATAAACAAGCTTTTTTGTTTTTATTTTTTATTTAAACATATTTTTATGTATATAATTATTGGAAATGGTTGAAAATCCTTTTATTTTACACCAACTTATCATATTAAACTTTTACCTAATTTAAATCTTTAACTTAAATGTAAAAGTGTTCGACTTCGTGTTCAAAATTTCGAACAATCAGCAGTGAAAATGGTGTTCGTCGAACACCAAAACGTCGTTAAAAAATCCAAACAGCACACGAACTGTTCGAGTTCGTGTGCTGTTCGAAAAATGTTCGACGTTGCACTCGAACACCCCAAGACTGCCAAAAATATTTTACCTTACCGATATAAAGATAAAATAATTTGCTATATTTACCTGAAAATATTTAACAATAGGAGATTGATTTCCGTGAACTATAAATTGAATCCTAAATTAATAACATGATAAATCCATTATAAACTGATTATGTTTCAATACGTAATTTTAAAGAATATAATTTACTTAAGTGAGAAAACGGATGATTTTAATCAAAACAATGATACCTTTAATGTATATAAACTATATTTTATCTAAAATACATGTTGCAGCTAATGGAATTATACATTAATCATATCTCCCCTTTTTAGTTTTTTTTTTTTTTTTTTTTTTTTAAATCTCTAGAAAATGATGTCAAATTCTTAAGGAAACGTACATTTACTTGAAATGTGGCTTTTATATCTTTCCTGTAAATTTAAGTGCAGACTTATAAGCTTATAAGTACTTTAGATGATTCGCACTGTATTTTCATATTTACAAAAAAAAAAAAAAAAAAAAAAGTTCGTAATGTTTTTGTGTATAAGTCGATAAAAGTATTTGAATTTGGAAGTGTTATGACATGAAAACAAGCCTGCACGTAAAACAAAAAAATATTGCTAGATTTATGTCATTATAGCATAAACAACAATTATTATGTATAATATGATATTTATGCTATGCAAAAAAATAGTTATTATGCGCAAATGTGCTGAAAATGAACTAACATAATTTTTATACTTATTTAATTTTTTCCTTGTAGTGAAGAAAAAAATATGAAGTTTTTCATTTACAATTTTCACTCAAGATATTAATTTCACAAGTTGTTCTAATACTGATGTTCCTTCTGTGTGTTCTCCTATAGATTTCCCCGCTTGTCACCTGGGTCAGTTCCGCTGTAACAACGCCCTGTGTATTCCATCCAGTTTCCATTGTGATGGATATAAAGATTGTACGGATTTTAGTGACGAAGATAATTGTACGGCAGTCGCTTGTCCTGAGAATAAGTTCTTATGTGCAAGAGGATTAGCAGCTACTCCTACTGCTGGACCTAGGTAAGTTTGTTATATATATATATATAGAGGTCATCAGAGGTCAAATTGTTAAGTAAAACTTTAATATTCACAAGTAAAGTCAATTTATACACACTAAAAAATAAGCATTGTACATAGTTTTGCAATGCTATAAGTATTGTAGAATCAACGGTTATGACGTCACTAAAGGTTGAAATTTTAATGATAAAAACGTTAGTGACGTCACAAGCGTTGGGACTAAATAGAAAAATTGTATATTTGTAACGACCAAGTTTAACGTTTATTCCATTGTGATTCTAATGCTTCTGACGTCATCTACGCTTTTATCGTTAGATTGTCAACGTTTAGTGACGTCATAACCGTTGATTCTACAATACTTAAAGCATTGCAAAACTATGTACAAGCTTTTCAACGCTTATTTTTTTACTTTACATATAATACTTAAAACATTGTAAAACTATGTTAAACGAAATTTTCAATTATGTAGATTAATTGACATTGTATTAAATCAATAGGTTTTTATAAGGGAAATATTTACCTAGCAATTTACAGGCTTCATGTACTGTACCTATCGCAGTATTTGTTGTGCCATTATATAGGTTTTCTGGTATCATCTTTCTCTATCTCTTCTTACTTTTACACGATATTATTTTATTTCAAACATATGTAATTTAAAAAAAACATCTCATTTCTAATTGTAATAAAAAAAAAGTCTTATGATTTGAGATAAAATAAAATGTGTGAAATTTCATGGTGTGTGCCTCTTATATATTTAATAGCTAAATAAAGTTGTAGTTTACTTTTCTCTGTAACAAATCCAGACCATAACAAATTTATATTAGTTTTAATCCTATCAGACGTTCTAATGAAATAAATTGAGTTTGTAAACATAAAAAAAGTTTGAGATTTAATACGAATGTACTGTAATACAGTACTTTAATGAGACCTTCAGATATGGAAAGACTATTTGATCCTACTTTTTGGATGTACAGTAATATTATCCTTACAGCAAAAATCAAATGACAGATTTAAATTGTCTTGTATCATTAAATAGTTAAAGGCGTAGCTTTGAACAAAAAAAAAACATGTCTAGTATCTTAATATACCTAAATATCAACGTTTATTTGTCCGGATTCATTGTTTTCTAATTTATTTTCCATTCACAAAATGGCAGATGCGGGTTAATGACGTCACAGCTCGCCTGTTTCCGCGCGCGTGGACCAGTGAGCTGTAATGTCATAAACCTGCATCTGCTACTTTGTGAATTGAAAATAAATTAGAAATAAATGACTCCGACCAAATCAAAGTTGATATTCAAGTATGTTAGGATATACTGTAGGATATGTTTTTTGTTCAAGGTGTTCTACGCCTTTAATAATGTTTATATTGCAAAAAAGTGATAAATTTTGCAAGTTTACTAAAATATTAATAAGAAAAAATTTATTTATTATCTAACATTGCATTAAAACGAAAGAAAATTGAATTGTAAATTTTAATGAGTTATTTCTAATACAGTAAAATATTCAAGATAATATGAAATACAAAATATGTATATTATATGAGCAAAATTTAAAATGTAATTCAATCAGCTAATGCATAAAATCATAAATAATCATACGATATTAATGTTATAATATTAAAGAAAAAGAATGAGGATAATGAAATTGACGTGTAAGAGCCGCATTTAAATCTCAAATACTATGGAGAAATATTATATTTGAAAGCTTAATAAATTACTTACTTTTGATGAGAAAATTTTAATACTTATACTTATTCAACTCTATACTTTTAAACTAAAATATTAGGAGTTCATTTATTTCTACAATATTGCATTTTAATAATAATAATTTATTTTTATTAAGAGGCCAAAAAAGGTACATACCCACTTACATGGTCCTCTGACTTTTAATTTAACAATAATCACTTGTCAGAGTGTTTCTTACTTTCAGCTTTATACAGTACATATAATTATAAGTTTTCAATTAATTACTAATCAAAATATTAATCAACTTTACAGATATTCAATGAATAGAAGGTACAGATATTTATCACTAACATTTTATCATATTTAGAGAATAATGAAACACTATACAGAATAAAGTATAAATATTTAAATCCTATTTCATCTCAAATTTATACATATTATTTACATTAAAAATTTCACTTTTTCTATATATGAAAAATAGCGATTTTTCAGCCATTTATAGTATCACTTATATTTTTTTTAAAAGAAAAATAAGATTAAAAACAATAATTAACATTAAATCACTTTTTAATACAAATATTTCT
The DNA here is from genome assembly GCA_949318235.1 of Ecdyonurus torrentis. NCBI lineage: Eukaryota > Metazoa > Arthropoda > Insecta > Ephemeroptera > Heptageniidae > Ecdyonurus > Ecdyonurus torrentis. Next base: position 23,341,707 of record OX439137.1, on the reverse strand, counting down.
TTTCAAAAATCACTATATATTAAAGCCTTTTAATATTTTTTAAAAACCTTTTAGTTGCATGATTTTTAAATACTTTTATTGACTATTTATTTTATTAAAAGCTTAATAAATGACTTACTAAATTTTGATGAGAAAATTCTAATACTTTTACTAATTCAACTCTATACTTTTAGAGTAAAATATTAAGAGCTCATTTATTTCAAAGATATTACATTTTAAAGTGTCCAAAATTGACATTCGATGAGTAAAAATTTCCATTTCTTCCATTAATTTTAATTTTAGAATAAAATATTGAGAAACTAGTTTATTTTGTAAAATATTGTATTTTAAAAGGTGTAAAATTGAATTATGAAAATTTAATGAGAAATTTCTATTAATTTTAATCATAAAATATATTGAAGTGTGTATTTATGATTTGATTACAGATGTATAGCTCGTTCTCAACTTTGTGACGGCAAAAGAGACTGTGCTGATGGAGCAGATGAAGAGGCTGCGTGTTCTAATGCTAGTTGTCCAGGATTGGGGTGTGAATATAAATGTCAAGCTTCGTTGACAGGGGGAGCATGTTACTGTCCAGATGGAAAGATGGTTGCTAATGATACCAAATCATGCGTTGGTAAGTCTAAATGCTAAATAAGCACTTTAATTATTATTCATTTTCGTCATTATAACGTAAAAATTGAGCTAGATGTATTAAAATATAAAATATGCGAGTGAAGTTCTTCATGAGAAATCAAAGTATAATTCAATGGATTTATAAAGTTATGAAAATTCACACGAATAATTTTAAGCAACCAAATTAGCTTGTATATTTTACTTTCATGTAACCAATATACCTTATACGATTTTGAAGTCAAAGCAACGATTATATATTATATCTATGTCATTTATCTTTACTGTTTTAGATGAGAATATTATTGATTATGTTTTAGGGTTAATGACAGTAAATAATTATTGTTGGTTATAATTAAAATTTGAGCCAAAACTTTCATAAAAAAAATCTGTATGCAATTTTTATAGGCTATACTGTCACACATCTTTTTTACTTATTATTGACGAGTGTTATTCAAATTAAGAATACTAAATTACAAGCCGCGAACAATACAACGTGCTTCATTATGTACTTTCGGCTTTTTGTAGTTTGTACTGCTCATGCGTAGTATATTAAATCGGAAGCGGATATGAGCAAAACTTACTATTTGTAGCTAAAGGAGTGCGTATGTTTACTCTAAAAGACGGAAAAAGAAGTCCCGGGAAAAGAAACCATGTGACGGTAAAAGTGTGAGAAAAGTTGGTGTCAGCAGCAAGCTAGGGCTGAGCTACCTCCCACTTTTACTGTCACGTGGCTTCCTCTTCTGGCACTCCCTTTTCCGCATTTTGAGTAAATATAAGCGGTCAGTAAATTGGCTGAATTTTCTTGTAAAAATGGTATGTATGCTTGCAAGTTCCATAGGTAGACTTTTTGTTAGCCAAACTTGCAGCAAGTAATAATAATATTTAATTAAATAATTATAAATTGAAGGTATACATTGTGAGGTATATAGGTAAAAACAAAATTGCATGTATGCACATGTGATAATAATATTTTACCATTCAAAAACTATAGCACTAAATTTTTAATGTTATTCTTATGAGAAATTTGAGTGATGGTTAATTTATTACAATCGTTTGTGTACAATCATCATTTTTACCAGAAAATCCAACCACTTAGAATTCATAAACAATAAAAACTGTAATGACAAGTTAAACCTGTTAAAAAATAGAAATAATTTCCAAAAATACTCCATATAAATATACAGTAAGTTGTGCCAATAAAAAAAAAAAAAAAAAAAAAAAAAAAACTATAGAACTAATTTAGAACTTTTTTGCCTCTAATAAATTGTTTATACATGCTCATAAAATATACAATATTTCACAATTATTTCAACATCTGCATTAGTAAAAGAAACAATTTGATATTAATTTAATTTTAAATTTTCAATTCAAAAATGGGATAAAATATAGTTTATATATTATCAGGGTTTTATATTTTTGAACAATATTATATAATAATGAAGTAATTTATAACAATGTGACAGATTAATAGTGAACATTAACATTATAAACCACTGCGGAAAATAAGATAAATACTCGTAATTTAAATTTTAAGCATAATTTTAAACAGTTCAAAATTAAATTTCATTAATTATTTTTAAATCGAAATGAAGTCTGAAATTATTGTCACAACTTTTTTTTTAGAATCAAAAATTCATAGTCAAACTTTATAATTGTTAATTTTATTTTTTTGTTAACACTTAAATCACAATAATGTTGTTCATAAACCTTGTTTTCTTGCACCCAAAAAATGCGCATTACTATGAATAACCATAGTTGATGGCACAATCATTTTAGTAGCAGAAAACAGGATTAATGCTTTCTTATGAGGGGGAAAAAATAGTTTCATGATCACTATAGTATATTTTGTGTCTGTTATTTTAAAAGTTGCGAAATGTTTCATAACTTTTTAATACTTTCATTAAAAAAAAAAAAACGTGTATCAAAATTTGTGCAAGCTTCATAAGAAATTCATTATATATTTTTTTAAATATAAATCTGCTAAAGGACGTTAAGTATGACAGAATTCTTCATATTAAGTTACACTTTTTAAGTTTTTTTTTTTATTATTATGTCTGAAAACAAGTGACAACACATATTTAGGTACATAGTATAAATAATTTAATTTTTAATTTTTAAAATAAACACAGTTACTATTGTGTTAAAAAAAAATGAATAAATATTATACAAAAATTGTGTTTTATATAAACTAGTATTAACAATAAAAAAAACTACATTTTTATATTATAATCAGGTGTATAACAATGAATTGTGATAATACAATATTGTAATTGAATAATGAATGAATATACGTTTGAATATCAACAATGAAGGGAGACATGTTGAAATAATTAATATCGCTTTGTTGTTGATATTTTCCATTGTTGACAATGACATGATTACTAGACCAAATATTGATACTATATATTAAATAATGTATGTGCATATTTTATACATTTAATATTGATATATGCAGTTGTTTTTGTTTTCTTTATGTTTTAATATTATCCTTGGGTTATGTGATTTTCATGCATTACTTTTTATCAGTTTTCATTACTTTTTTATGCTTTTAATATTTTGTGCTCTAAATATTAGGTATTTGCGTTAATGTTTTGAAACATTACTATTTGGTTCTACATTTCGTTCTTGCTGGCTTTCTAATTTAATTTTATACTTTGTTTATTTAAAGTACATATTAGGCTCCAACTTTTTAACATAGATATAATTCGAGAACTTGTTTTTTTTTTTTTTTTTTTTTTTTTTTTAGTTTCATAACTCTATAGTTCCATTGGCTCTCTTCTTGAATTTTCTATAATACGTATTTAAATTTTGAGTTGTACCAAGATGTTAGACTGTACCATAAATTATTAAATAGAAAATGTTTTAATTCTTTTGCTTGTGATTAATTTTAGTAAATAATATAATCAATAATCATATTAAAGAGTGATGTATTCATATGCTAATTCGCATAATTTTCAATATTTACTTTTTTTTCATTTTACTCCGTTAATTTTTTTTTATAATTATTATTAAATGAATTAAACTTAATGATTTTTCTTTTTTTCTTTTCAGATCGTGACGAATGTAAAGAATGGGGCTTCTGTCATCAACTTTGCGCTAATACTCCTGGTAGCTACTCCTGCTCCTGTGTATCAGGATATAAATTAAGTAATCATAGTGAATGTATAGCAGATGGAGCTCAATCATTACAATTATATTTTGCACATGATAAATACGTATGGAGATTACAAGTACCAGGAGCAGGTCAACCTCCTGCAACATTAGAATTAGTTGCAAATGCATCACAAGCAAGTGGACTTGATTTTCATTATGGAAGAAATGCATTATTTTGGTCAGATACACGTACTAAAAGAGTATATTCACAACCATTAGATCCTCCTGGTAAATCTAGATCAGGAGAAACAGGAGGTAGTGTTGCTGCATCAGCTCCTGATTTTGGTCCAGGAGGTAGTTCATGGGCTCCTGTTGCATTAGCTGTTGATTGGATTGGTGATAAATTATATGTTGCTGATGCATTAGGACAAAAAATTGATGTATTTGAAGTAGATGGAAGATGGCATGCAATTGCCTTAGGAAGTAATTTAACAAGTCCAAGTGATATTGCTCTTGATCCTACAATGGGATTTATGTTTATTGCTGATAGTAATCAAGTATTAAGAGCAAACATGGATGGTACACATGCAAAAGCAATAGTATCAGAAGCAGCATATCGTGCAAGTGGAGTAGCATTGGATATCATCTCAAAACGTGTATTTTGGTGTGATTCATTACTAGATTACATCGAAACTGTTGATTATAATGGAGGAAAAAGATTTTTAGTACTAAGAGGTCAATCTGTACCTTCACCATCAAGATTAACAGTATTTGAAAATAGAATATTTTGGTCAGATGGTACTAAACAAGGAATAATGAGTGTTGATAAATATGCAGGATCTAATTCAATAAGAGCAATTATAAGTAAAAATCGTGAAGTACGTGAACCTAGAGCTGTTAAAGCAGTTCATAGTTTAGTACAATTATATGCATCAAATCCATGTGGACATAATAATGGTGGTTGTCAACAAATGTGTATAGTAACTGCTGGTTCTAATGAAGGATCACTTGGATATCGTTGTGCTTGTAATATTGGATGGAGATTAGCACAAGATACTAAGAATTGTAATCTAGTTACGGAATTTTTGATGTATTCACAACAAAGATTTATTAAAGGACGTGTTTTGGATCCAGTTGCGGAAGGTTTTAGTGATGCACTTTTACCTGTCGTCTCTAGAAGGTATGTATAACATTTTATTTTATTTTTTACTACTTTTTTTATTGATGTTGATATATGAATAGCAAAATTATAAAGTAAAAAGAAAGCAAACATAAAAGTTAAAAAAAAAATGTAAAAAATTGGTTTGCAAATGCTTATTACAAAAATTTCGTGAAACAAAAAAATGATTTTAAATACAAATCTAAATAATCTTCAATTTGGAAAGAAAACAAAATCCTATGAAACATTTTAATTATAAATGCCGTTTCCCTTGATAAAGGGTCGTTGATTCCCCCTCCCATTTTTTATAATTAGAGATTAGAGACATCGTTCGTTTTCACCATTGGTTTTACAAATTGCCTCATTTTCATTTTCAATCATATACACTTTTTTCTTCTTTTAATAAACAACAGTAAAAATTAATTATGTCAACAATTTTTTTAGTCAATAACGGTTTATTCAGTGAATTAAACTACTAATTCGCTTTAGATATACAGTACAGATATTATTGATTATACAACAGTATACAAATAGATTTAAAAAATAAATAAATTAAAATGAACTCTATTTTATTTTCATAATTTTTTAATAGACAAGCATGTGATTAGATTAAAATAAAACACACACACACACACACACACACACACACACACACACACACACACACACACACACATATATATATATATATATATATATATATATATATATATATATATATATATTATATATATATATAATATACTTTGTTATGTAATATATGAATATAAACAGTATTGACTTTTAATTGAGTTAAACAATATTATAACATAGGTTTCATATGATTTTTATTTTATTATAAAGAACATATATCATAATTTTAACAATGCCCAATAGCAACATAAATTTTCATTAAAATTTTACCAATATACAACTTGTCTAAATTTCTATAGGAAATATATTTAATTTATGGTGTAAAAATTGGTTTGAATGTGTCAAATCTGATAAAAAATACTGTTATTTATTATATTTTTATTAGTTTTTTTTTTTTTTTTTTTCTAAATAAACATAAATAAAATTGACGCTGATTTTATAATGACATAAATAGGTTTTGAACCTTTTGTTATATATTTTTTATAACAGTTTTTAAACTTTAATTTGGATGATCGGTTCAAGAATGTCACACTAACGAGGGAAAAATCTGAACACAAAAATACAAAAGTTTTACATCATATTTAAATAGATTTTATGCGAAAAGAAGAAATTATAACTATATTATGAAGAATTAAAATTGTCATTCTTTTAAATACTGTAGTTTATTGAATAGGATATAAATCAATATAGTTATCGATGGTTTTAATGTCAAGATAATGTTATTTTCCAGACAATGTTCATTGTCAAATTCAATTTATTTATACAGTATATAGCAAAATATGTTAATTTATTTTAGTATTATTTCATTTATTTATTATTTTTGTAAAATTTTAAAATTGTGCTATAAATAATTGTGATTCCATATAAAGCAATTTTATAACACCGCAATAAAAAAAATTTCATTAATGAAATAATAAATATGTAAATTATTATCTCTTAATTTTGCTTTATTGCAAAATAACAAATTTAATTAACTCACCGCAGTTGCGTAATATTGTTTAATAATCACTCTAAATAGTTTTTGTACTCACCAGCAATATGAATATTTTTTTGTTATTATTTAACTTTTATGATGAGTTATAAAATTTATAATACTTAGTGGAATATTAATAATTATGATTTTTAATTGCTTTTAAAAAAAAGGTGGAATGATCATTATTAAGCATACAGCTCGTTTTTGTTTTATAATGTATTTGAAATATTCAATTATATACTATTATATTAAATTTTAATTAACTTTTTTTTTTCTTTAATTTTATTCAAAATAATGTTTAAATTTTTAATATTAAATATTATTCTTGAATATGGCAAAAGTGCAAAGCAATTAATTGTATTCTGTTGATTGATTTTATAATGATATCATTTTACAAAACGTTTCCGCGGTTTCTCTAAGCTGTATTGCAAATGCCTGACTGAGTATTTATATAGAGATAATACTTAAATAATTTATTTGCTTTTTCATTATTTTCATATTTTATATTTTGCGCAGTGAAAAAAAACATTTTTTTTTATGTTATTATTAACATACATCAAACACGTGTTTGCTTTATATTTAATACTATCTATATGAACTACTAATAAATTGGTTCAATTCTCTTTGAAACAATTTTCTATTTACGTGATATCTGATCGCTTTAAAATTTTATTTTATTTCAAAATGTGCGGTAAAAACAAACGTTTCATCAATTTTAGAATTCACTTTATAAATTTATTACTTCTACATTATACCGTTATCGTTAAAATATTCAAAATGTTGAATTTTTATTTAAATACTTAATAAAATAACTAATATTATTATTTCTGATTTTGACTTTTGTTATATGTTTGTTAATTATTATATGCTATTATATGTATATATAACCATTATTGTGTATATTAAAAAAAATTATCATAAAAGCAATTATTAATTCAATTAAATATTATAATCATCTTTATCAAAAAACAAACTCGTGAAAGGGCGAGGTTTCGGCTAGACTACATGTCTGGCCCACTCTTAACACGTAATCCTACAACAAAATAATTCATACATCATAGTAAAACCTAATGAAAATTTATTACAAACGTATTTAAGTTCAGAAAAAAATATTACAAAATAAATAAAAAAAGAAGAAGAAGAAAAATTAAACCATTGAAAAAACAAAATGATAGATTATTTAAAACGAAAGCACCCCCTTTTCTAGGATTCTAATCAATTTATAGGAATACAATTTTATATGTATTAACTTCAATATTACATTGATCACCTGTAAAATTTTGGTGTTTATCTGGGTAAAATTATTTAAAGGAATAGACCAGAGAAAAACATAAGCATTTATACTTAGCACAAACACTTGATGGGATTTACATAAATAACATTAGTTTGTCTCAAAACCCAACAGTAGCCCCGTAGCAGCGATCAGAAAATTCAATTTATGCAACCTGCACAACATTTTCGTACTAATTTTTGCATGTTTCTGACGTCAGAAACATGAATTTTTACGCAAATTGCATACTTTACAGTTTTTTCACGCTCTCTCATGGTGCTACATTAGCATTCTGGTACAAATTGTCATCAGTATTGAAAATCCCATTTCGTGTTTATTCATTAAAAAGCACATGTTGTTTTACGTGGTATATGGCTTTAAGAAAAAGGGGTGCATCCGGTTGTAAAAATCTCTAAACTAGTTTTGGCCAGGGCGAATATAAAATAATTTTATTATCAAATGCATGAAGAAAGGTATTGGTTCTCAATTCAACTGAACTATATTTTTGAAATATTCTTATTGTTTCAGAGCAAGATTTGTAGGTTTGGATTTCGATGCACGTGATGAACATATCTATTACTCCGACGTACTTCAAGATGTTATTTATCGTATTCGTCGCAATGGTACAGGAAGAGAAATTGTATTGGCGTCACAAAATGAAGGTGTAGAAGGTCTTGCAGTTGATTGGGCATCACATAATTTATATTACATCGATAGTCGTAAAGGAACTCTCAATGTTTTAAGTACGAGAAATGTAACTTATCGTAGAACTTTATTGAGAGATTTGAAACGACCAAGAGCTATCGTGGTACATCCTAATAAAGGGTAAGTAATCATTTTTAGATGTTATATCGAGTATGATCAACTTTATGATCAATGTCCACGATTTTGAAAAAAAAAAAAAATCGTCCGATCGTAAAAATTTTCGTTTTAAGATTATTTGCAGCAAAAAAAAAAAAAAAAAAAAAAAAAAAAAAAAAAGGTTGACAGAATATTATAGTCAAGCACCCTCGTTAAAGACCTGTGAGATTCAATGAACGTTCGATTAGTATTCAATGATCGTTTGTTAAGACAAGAATGCCGTTTGATATAGGAGATGAAGTCCATATGTATATAGTTAGTATGTTTGCAAATAGTTATTCATATATATTAAGAGTTTTAGGATAGAATATTAAAATAAAATTAATTTAAGGGTAGGTTCAATATCACCAGATTTTATCTATTATAATTTTTAAACTTATGCCATATGTTATACGAACGAAACAGTTTGTTGAAATTAATATTGAGACTTAAATGAGTCTATAAAAATTTTAGCTCCTATATTTGCATGTATTTGTATCATATATATTTGTATCATATTTAGATATTTGATTTCCAATCAATTCAAAGTACCTCTCGAGAAAAAAAAACTTGTTGACGATAACGTAATCATGCTATTAAATTTGTATTGGCTTATTAGCAAAATGCTGTATTCCAGTTGATAAAACAAATATCTCGCTACCAAAGATGACGACAGAGGTATCTAGTTTCAAACTTAAATTATTATGATGTGGATTTTTTTATATGATATTTTTTAAGTAAAAAGAGTATAGAACTAATAATATTAAATAAACATTTTAAAAGAGGGATATATTAGCATAAAAAACAAGACGAACATTATAAAGCAATGTTTTGAAAATTAAACTAATTTAAATCAGAGGAGTAAAATCAAATTTCTATATAATACAGGTATTAAAAAAAAAATTAAAGTTGTTTTAATTCTTGCTATCTTTAAAATATCAATAAAAATTTATAGTGTGAGAATTATGGTACATTAATTTTATTAATTTGTATTTACAAAGTACATTTTTATTGTAAGTATATAGGTATAAAATTAATAGCATGTTAGTATTTTGGTGCACAGATTTTAATTTATTTTTCTTTGTCTTTTAAGGCATATTCACTTTAGACCAGTTGCAAAATAGTACCCTAATTTTTATCTCCTCTCAAATCCTTGTTTTTTTTCCGCTGTACGGGTCTCGTCAGGTACAGTCATTGCAATAAAAAATGAAATTCTATTGGCATAAGGGGAATAACATGTATTTAGATAGAGTTTTGCGTCAACTGAAATCTCCATCTGATTACATTGAATGGTCATAAGCTAATAGAATTTCATTTTTTCGTACAATGACTGTACCATACTGGATATTGTGGGCTGAAAAAGCCTGTTTGACTTTTCCTTCCACCTATATGCCTATAAGTACCATTCCAATGAGTGGACAACTTGTGGGTTCGTGCAGTAAAGCAAAAAAAAAAAAAAAAAAAAAATATATATATATATATATATATATATATATATATATATAAAAACATTTGTACGCTGGAACTAAACATTCATTTTCTGAGTTTACATGGCATACGTTACAGACTTAGATAATTAGTTAACCAAATGAGTATTATTAAAATGTAAAACATGTATTAAGTAGAAGACAGACATACGCTAGACGTTTTAATAAAGGAACAATTAATTTTGCGTTAAACTTAAAGCACATCAGATAAAAATTAAATTTTATATACAAGGTTAGAGTAAAATTAACGTTTAATTATAAAAAAAAGTGTGATTTCACTAATTATATAAAAGAAATAAATAATAATAGTATTACTCATTAAATTATTACATTCGATTATACATGTTGCATATATATACAAAAAGTTGAAATTTTACTTCAAAATTACTTTTAAATTTATATTTTCTTATAATAATTTTCAGTTTTTAATTTTAATTGCATTTATTTTTTGTATATTTTTAATTTCAGTCGGTATTTGATTGTTTGATGTTTAGTTTTTTGAACTTTTTAATTACTATTATTTAAATGAGAAATGTAGAATTTGAATAAGCATTTTTTTTAAATTTAAGTTATTCAATAAGCATAAAAATTTAAATTCATATACTGTACAATAGCCACAACGCTAAAAACACTGAAAAGTTAAATAAAAAGGCTATAAAAATTACAAAAAATTACAAAAAAAAAAAAAAAAAAAAAAAAAAAAAAAATCATGACCCACAGCATAAGATCAGAATTATAGTTATTCTGTATAAAAATACTTTTCTATTTTTCGTATGACTTTATAGGATCATGTATATTATGCACAAGGACAAAAGTAAATACGCGATGTTTATGCTAGCATTCTATAACATGTATTTTTTAATATAATTTATGCTATTCTTTATATAGAGACTTTGTTGTAATTAGAATAACAGCTATGGTGAACGTACGTACTGCATAATTATTTTTGCAAATCCAAAATACTAACTTTAATGCTGCATATTATAGAAATTGATGACTGCAGCCGTAAATTACGCATTTTTTTTTACTTATTTGATACATTTTTTTTTTTTAATGCTCAATAAACAAACCATTATTTTTAAATAAAATCTTCTTTAAATTTCAGCTACATTTTCTTCTCTGAATGGGACCGACCTGCAAATATAAGTCGTGCACACGCTGATGGTACAAACCGTGTAGTATTTCGTAATCTGACTCTTGGCTGGCCTAATGGACTGTCCGTGGACCTGGTTGCTGATAGATTATATTGGTGTGACGCTTTACTTGATCACGTACAACACTCTAGGCTGGACGGAAGTGACGTCAGAACTGTTAGTTCGAGGCTCATTAGACATCCCTTCTCGCTGGTCGTCCATAACGGTAAGTTCATTCATTTTAATTGTTAATCAAATGCACAAACTTTTTTTTTTTTTTTTTTTTTTGAATAAGCATGATATAGTTTTAGTTATAGCAGCAGTCTAATTACGGGCTATTTAAATGGAAAAAAGTTAATTTATAATTAACGATACTTTGAAATAATATGGCTTGAAAGTTATACTTTCATGACATATAAATGATCCAATCTAATACCTTGAATATCCAAATTTTGAAGTTTCATCTCCCTAACTTAAATACAGTTCAAGATTTTTTTTTTTTTTTTTTTTAAGTTTTCATTAAAGAGTTTGCCAGTACTATAATTCTGTAATTAATTAACTTTGAACTAGATTAAAAATTACAAAAAAGTAAGAAACAAATAAAAAAAAAAGTATAATTTTAATTATTATATTCCCAAGTGCGTTTCTTTATTATTAATTTTTACTTTTTTCACTCACATTTTTGTACATGAAATATTCAAGCCTAAGAATTATTATAGTTTTTAATTATAATTTTTTCTTTTGTTTTTATAATTATCCGAACATGTGCGGTTTTCTTTAATATATAAAAAAACTAATCTATTTACTATATACACGGGAAAAAAAAGCAATTATGATTATACTGTGTTAATTATAAGTAATCGTAGATATATTATATATATTTGATTTACTGAGTACTGCCCGATTACTGTACTTCAGTATAAATATATTCAGCAAATACAAGCAATACAGTTGTTACTTTTAGTATAATTCTTCATACAAATGTAAGATAAAATTAGTGACATTTATTTTGTTGCTATTGAAAACGAATTGCAATAAAAATTGTAAAATTGTATGTTTGATAAAACAAGAAAAAAAAAAGTTGTAAAAAAATATTTGATTTTTCATATTCGTTGTTTAAATTTACCTTCAAAATAAAAATATATTGTTTGATTTTATTTTTATGTACAAATATTTTATATATAAAGCTGTACTGTATAAAGTTATAAACATATAATATTATGACCTATACTGTAAATGACATAATGAATTAAATTAAAATTAGCTACATTTATTCACATTTTTTTTTGTAATTTCAAATTAAAAATATATTTATAAATGTAAATCAATTAATTATTTAGCTTTTTGTGTTATTGACATTTAATGTCCATTGTATTTTTTTTTCAATATATATTTCAAATATATATAAATATAGAAAAGTTAATGAATTATATATAAGGTAATTAAAAAATAAATACGTACGCTATATACCGAGTCACGTGATTTACGTAGGAATTGAAATTAATCGTTTATATTTCAAAACCATTATTATGTATTTGTTCACGCGTTCTATTGTTAGTTATCATAAATATATATTATCGTGTTTCATTTAACTCCACAAAATATACATTTTTTGCTTTTATATTTTTATTTTTAAACATTTTAATTCATTATGTTTTAACATTATATAAATTTTGAATGCTTTATTAATTATATTTTTGAATATTTTGTTAACTTTATATAAAAAAAAAAATGAAGTATACTTTGTAGCATAAAATTGGAGATATATTCTAATTTTACTAAAAATATCACTCTGAGTATAAATTTATGTCCATATAAAAACTGTCAAGAGATATTGAAATATGTAACCACGAGTTTGTGACGCACTGGCATGATGTAATGGTTTTATGTGGGAGAGATAGTGAGTTCGCTTCTCAGTGAAATACATGGCTTTTTCAGAGTTAATGCTATGCACTGAATGCACTGCACTCGTGTTATCAGTACGTTGATGCCCGTAGTCATAGTTAAGGCGGGAAATCAGGTACTGCGGAATTTGACTTAAAAATAGTAAAGAAAGAAAAATCTGAAATTTTGCAGTGATACATTAGGCTATGGTATCTTCAAAAATGTGAAAAAATTGGGGGGTCATCACGCTAGATTTTAAATTATGATTTTTTGAAGCGTTAGTCCCATGAGAGCCCATGTTAATTTCAATAATTATTTTCTCTCTTATCTGATGGTCACGGGTTCTGAAATTTTTATCATAGGTAGCTGTTACCATTAACTTTCAAATGACATCATAAAGTTTCGAAGTTTTCTTTTTAAATTTTGAGTTACAAGCCATCTATATACAACCCTTAAAATGATGGGAGAGTTATTTACGATTGACAGATCTATTCATGTCTCTGGACAGTACTGGTAATGCAAGGTGATAATAAGCTTACTACAAGTCAGAGAAATCTCGGGATGGTTCACTAAATCCACGTCATTTCATTCATTTCTATTTCTATAAAATCATATTTTTTTGGGTTTTCCTGTTTAGCATAGTTTTTTTTTTTTTTTTTTTTTTTTACATTTAGATTTGTAAAAATCATTTTTCAACAAAACATTTCAAAATTTCAAAGGGATGCTTTCTTTCTTTTTAATGATTTTGGAGTGATTTTTGTATCAAAGAACTAAAGTACTGTACTTTTTAGGGACAAAAAATAATGCTAGGAATGAGCTCTAATCTAAACCTCTCTCTCTCCTGTCTCTCTGTTTCTCTCTTTCTGTTTCTCTCTCTCTCTCTCTCTCTCTCTCTCTCTCTCTCTCTCTGCAGTAAAAACACAAGTGACAAATTTTAATAAATTAATTATTAAAATAGCATTTAAAATACTAAATTTATTTAGTTCTTATACAAACTTACTTTCTTTCCATCTATTTTTCTTATATATAAAAACTTTATTAATTTGTTATAAAAATTTGACATTTTAATGAATGACCAACCATATTTATATCACTCACAAAGAAAAATAATGTAAAAAGAAAATTGAAAATATTTCTGATATGAAAAATTATTCTGTGAGTGCGTTTCGTATTTGAAAATGAAATAAATTCAACATCGTAATTTATTCTATAATATAAGTAATAGAAAAAATATTGAATTTGAGACAGGCTTGCAAATTTCCTTACTGTGGTCATAAAAATGAGAAAAAATAGTTCAAACTATAATAACTTTTTTTATACTTTAATAGATATATGAAAATTGAAAATAGGCTTATATATAAATTTAAGGTCATTTGTTGCAAAGAACGGTAAATCATTTTATTCTCTATATTTTGATTTAATATATGGTTTTTAACAAATTTTTAACCCTTCTAGTAATCCTTTAAAAATGAATTCGAATATTAAAAAAACGTGTTACTGCACAATCCGTTGCAAGAAATAAATTACGTTCAGTGCTGGCGTGCATATTTGGTTTATATTGCACAAGTCGTTAAGACAATGTCTTGACAGGACGAAGGTAAAAGTGTAGCAATAAAACACAACATGGATAAAAAAAAGTCATGTTAATCACGTAGACTTGGATCCCCTGGCCTGGACCATCCATAAAAAAAAAAAAACACTCACCTTTACCTTTACCTTTTTTTTTTTCTTTTTCTTTTTTTTTTTTTTTTTTTTGCTTGCCTTCTGGGCTAACCTAGCCCCCTCTTGGTACAAAAATCAGTGCATTTACTTATTTCTCTAGATTTGTGCATTTGTGAAATATGATACCTGTATAAATATTTTTGTAATCAATATGTACCAATTGTCCAATTGGTATTAATTATGATCAATGAAGAAACTGAAACTGAAAATGAGCATTGTTAAAGCTAATGAATTTTTTTTTTATTATTTTCCTCAGAATGGATGTACATCTCAGATTGGCGATTAGATGCAATCATTCGCATGCGGAAGGATTCAGGTGGTGATGAAAGTGTGATCGTCCGAGAACCGCAGACTAACAGATTGTACGGTGTCCGGGTATTCAGTTCTTCACTACAGAGTATTGACCCTTTGCACCCTTGCGCTCACGGAACTGATGGTAAGTAATTCTTGGAGA
The DNA here is from genome assembly GCA_949318235.1 of Ecdyonurus torrentis. Classification (NCBI taxonomy): domain Eukaryota; kingdom Metazoa; phylum Arthropoda; class Insecta; order Ephemeroptera; family Heptageniidae; genus Ecdyonurus; species Ecdyonurus torrentis. Next base: position 23,326,444 of record OX439137.1, on the reverse strand, counting down.
ATATATAACACTCGTTTTGAGGAGCATTCACATGTTAATTGGGTTTAATTTTCTCGTGTAACTGAGTCTCGATTTACGAACTTGGTTTATTTCATATTGTGTCGACGTGAAATTTTTGTATACTATGGAAGAGTCAAATAGACAATGAGCTATTCAAGAAAGTAATTTCACTTTCAATTTTCAATTTATTTTATATACAGTTGAAAAATAATTCAAATATTTTTGCATGATTATTTCCCCTTTTGGTATTTGAAAATAGTTTAATAAATTTAGTATTTATAAAAAATAAAAAATATTAAAAAATTGCATATCTTTGACGTCATTTTTGAACAATTGAAAATGTAAATACGATAATAAATCAAGTTTTTTTTTTCTTTGCCATATTGTGACATTAAAAATATTATAGTCTTTAAATGTATATTAAAACTACTGATCAGTGATCATTAAGAAATTGGTAAAAGTTCATATTTGTATCCCAAATAGTCCACATATGAATCTAAAATATTTCTACAACAATATTCATACATATTCCCATATTTATAGTATTTCGTAATATTTTAAAACAAATTTTACTGTTGACATTTTTTTTCTAGCTTGAAAATAATTTTAGTAATATAATAATTCACATTTTTTTACTTTAAAAAAAACACAGAGAAGGTCTATTTTTAGATGAGATAAGTGTAGAAAATTAAATTACGTTGTGAGTTTCACATGGATGTGACATATGTTACAAATTTTAATCATTATAACTCTTCATACTAATGGTACTTCGCATTACAGATAAAATGTCACTAACTTACCTTACACAACTTTTTTTTTTTCTGCTCAGAAAAAGACTTTTTTTTTTCTTTTTTTTTTTTTAGTACAGTAGAATGATAAATTGATATATTTAAATGTTAGATTTTCGATATCAATGCGAGTTGACGAAAAAAAAATCATGAAAAACCTATTAAACTTTTGAAATCTGTTACCTTAATTTTAATAAATTAACTTATTTTTAGTTTAATTTTCAATATTATGTGAAGATTTCGATTTCGTTTAATAATATGCGTATTCAAAATATATATATAGATCTCATTGATAAATATAGAATAAAACAATTAAGGGACCAGTTTAGAATGTATTTCGTTGTTGACTTTTAAAACTGATTACTGTTAAACAGGTGGGTTAAATGGAGAGATGTATGTATGCCAGATTTTTTTATGTAAGAAACTCGTGAATTCTTATTCTTATTAAATTTGGTAAAAAGAAATAGTAAACAGGCGTGACAGGATATTATTGAATAAAGACGATTGATTAGTTGATTGATTGATTGATTGATTGATTGATTGATTGATTGATTGATTGATTGATTGATTGATTGATTGATTGATTGATTGATTGATTGATTGATTGATTGATTGATTGATTGATTGATTGATTGATTGATTGATTGATTGATTGATTGATTGATTGATTGATTGATTGATATAATAAATGAATATTACCTACAATTGATATCAGGTTTCATCCCTGCAGGTTGCCAGAAATTATGTTTCGCGGTACCTGGTAATGGAACCTCATCTCTGGTTGCTAAGTGTGGATGTCCTTACGGAGAACGACTAGGTGAGGACGAACGTAGTTGTATGGCCGACCCTAGTGCTGAACCTCCTCTGCAAGCTTGTCCCAATGCTTGGGATTTCACATGTGGTAACCAACGTTGTATACCCAAGGCTTGGGTCTGTGATGGAGAGGATGATTGTTTGGACAACAGTGACGAGGAACAGAATTGTACAAGTAAGTAATCGTATAGGTTTTACGGGGAGATAACAATTCGCTAATCATGAAGCTTTTTTTTTTTTTTTTTTTTTGCATCAAGAGAGACGTAAAAACTTTAGATTTTTCCCTTTAAATTTTGAATTTTAAAAATTGTTGCTGTCTACATGGAAAATTTAAAGGCTTAATATTTGTTCCAGTCATTTTCATCGTCCTTATTTCTTTATTTTAAAAGTGATCTAACCTGAAATTTGTTTTCTAGGATAACTGACACAATGAGCTTTAAATTTATATAAAATTTGAGAGCAAACGATGATTAAAAATATGTAAATATTGAACCTCTAAACGAATTTGATATTGAAATTTACTATTAAAACCCCAAAATACGTAACAATTGATATGCTATTTTGTTCTGTAATAGTAATAATAAAAGTATATCAAAATCCAAGAAAAATTATGCGTAAAAAATTGGGGGGGGGGGGGGGGGGAAGTACATTTTCTTTCGTAAAAAAATTTAGTTCTATGGGCATATGGAAATCACATGTATTTAAATGGAGTTTTGCGTCAACTGAAATCTCCATCTGATCGCATTGTATGGTCATAAGCCAATAGAAATTCATTTTTAAGTAAAATGACTGTACATGTATAGAATACTATTGCTTACACACACATTTTTTTTATTTTTTATTTTTTTTTTATTTTTTTTTCTCTAGAACCTACTTGCCCCACTGAAGAGTTCCAATGTACCAGTGGACGTTGTATTCCTCAATCTTTCAAATGTGACTCTGAGAACGATTGTGGAGACTTCAGTGATGAGACCGGATGTAAGAACGTGACTTGTGCCTCCAGTCAATTCCTCTGTGATAATGGAAGATGTGTACCAGCTACATGGAAATGTGATTCGGAGAATGATTGTGGAGATGGAAGTGATGAAGGAGAATTTTGTGCTGAGAAAACTTGTGCTTACTTCCAGTTCACATGTCCTAGATCAGGTATGTAAAATAGAAATAAAATCTGATTAACATGTTAAGTAAATTGAAAATAATATTGATCGTGTTTCATTGTTGTATTGTTTTTACAGAAATTCATTCACCTCGTAAGTACTATACATTTTCTATTACAAATCGTCTCATGAGAATTTATTTATCTTATCTGCAAAAATATTCGATACTACCATAGTATAAGTATATAATATACTTATACTATGATACTACTTTAAATCGTAGTTGTTTTTATAGAGCTCAGAGTTGCATACAAAAAAAAATGCAGAAACGACAAATAAAGTCTCGGAGTACGAGATGTTTATGTGTTTTGTATTTAAGTGTATAGTTTAATATTAATTGTATGGAGAGTTATGGTAGGTAATACAGTACTAGAGATATGGTTTAGGTCATAAATAGCATTGGTCAGCTTTTTTTTCCCCCAATACCGTTACATTTTGAGAACATTTTTTGTCCAGCCATGATCCTCATTTGGATCTTGTCGACTAGTGCGAATATCAATAAAATAAATATTTTTACTCAGACTTGACACTATGATGAAAGCAAATGACCAAGCACTGTGTAACTAGTTAAAGAGAAAGTTCAGGGGTTCTTCAATGTTAGATAATTAAGAACTGTTCATAAACTCACATATGATGACCCAAAACCCTTCCGTAGCCACGCAAACTCGAGATCATCCTGCGAGATATGCAACGTGTACCGTAACTTTTACGTCATAGTTATGGCTTTATTGTAGAAAATATTGTAGCGAGTTGCATATCTCGCAGGATGAGTGCAAGTTAAAGGGGCTACCATGGGGCTAAGGAAGGGCTTTGGGTCATCATATGTGAGTTTTTGAACAGTTCGTCTCATTATCTAACATTGAAGAAGCCATGTTGTAACCCCTGAAAATTCTCTTTAAAATATCACCTCTCTGTCTCTGTATAAACCTTGACCATATATGATATCATAAGTCGTATAATGTATATTAATAACGTATAGGGTCTATGCATTCATGTTAAAGTCGACGCCATGTTGGATAACTCAATAACATGGGTGGCATAGGAAAAAAAATCATTTTGCCAGTTTAAAAACACTATGCAATATTTTTGAGAGAATTGATGCTGTAAATATGTTGAATTAGTATCTCAAGTATGTGAGAAAAATGACACATAACAAAAAATTAACCGATTTCCCAAAGAAATTTGGCTTAAATAAAGTTTGTCCTATGCTGAGCAATGTTATGCACTACTCCAGTATGGCCTCCAAGTGTATTAAATATGACGTCATCCGCATACACCCTATACAAAATTTATAATATAATTTGGGTGCAGAATTTTTTAGGTTAAAATAACAGTTGCACTTGCAAGAATAGTAGGTTATTTACATATCTGCACCACAATCTACTGACCGTTTGCATGGAGTGGAGAGCAAAAAGCCTATAACTATGCAACTTGCAGGCATAATTTTACTGTCGTTTTAACTTAAAAAATATAGTAGTAATAGTAAATTTAAATAGTAGTAGTCTCTAAATAGTAATTGCATTAACAGTAATTAAATTAATTTATACAAATCGTTAATGAGGAAAATTTAGGGGGGATTTTATTGGATACTCTAAAAGAAGGCATCGTCTTGAATCGATTGCTATGTTATTTTCTAATTTCTGAGTACTATTAAGTATTTTTGATAAATTTCTGAAAATCGCGTACAAGCTCATGCAAAAGTTACTGTCCATGACATCATAACACAATTTTCAAAAATTCATTAAAAATACTTAAAGACATAGAAAACATGAAACAACACGTTCTTTTTAATCATTAAATACAAAATGGGATTTACAAAACTGATGATAATTTTTACCAGAATGTAAATGTGGCCCCACAAGAGAGTGTGAAAATACTGCTAAGTATGCAATTCGCGTGAATATTTCTGTTTATGACGTCAGAAACAGGCAAAAATTAGTATGAAAATGTTGTGCGGTTTGCATAAATTAAAATTTTCTGATCACTTCTACAGTTGGGTTTTGAGACCAATTAATGTTATTTATGTAAGTCCCATCAAGTGTTTTGTGATGTAAATGCTTATATTATGTTTTCATGTTGAATGCTTTAATTAACTCAAAAATCTCAAAATTAACCGCTAATCGATATTGGGTGATTTCCTATTTCAGAATATGCAATCAAAAAAAAAAAAAAAAAAAAAAAATGTTATTAGTCATTCTCAGTCTTATTGGTAAACATGATAAATTGCAAATTGTTATTATATTACGTAGTACGTACGTACACCTTTCAATTAGTCATTTTACATTTATTTATTGACTTTACCATTACAGTATAAATATACTACGTATATGTACTACCATGCTATAATTATTAGCAAGCAAATTGTATAATTATACTGTAAACATACCATAAACAAAATATTATCGAATAAATTAATGAATGAAAATTGGGTCTTTTGAAGTAAAAATATGTATACTCAAATCTAATTAAAACAAAATTACAATTATAATAAAATACTCGAGAATTTTTATGAAAAATATACATTTTTTTATTCGTCGTAATATAAAATCGAAAAACATTTCAATTTGTTTTATGACTGTGTTATATTAAAAAAAATGTATTAATTTATTTATAATATAGCATAATTAAAGAATTAATCAATAATATATATTTAAATTACCTTTTGCTTTGAATAATTAATCAAACATTTTGTTGGTATGAATTTATATACCTATATGTAACATTAAAAAGCCATTTTCATTGTTAAAAAAAAAAGTTGTATATTTTTAATTAATTTTTCAAGTGGAAGGAAAAAAAACACGGTCTCAACAAACAATTTTTATGAGTATTATATTGTGTAGAAACAGACGGAGTAAACACAGAGTGTAATATTTATTTTAATAATTAATTAAAAAACTTTGAACGTAAATCATTAAGTGAGCATTTTTAATGGAATACGAGATTTTTTAAAGTACTTGTTTGAAAGTTAAGTTTATTATTAATTTAAAAGAGAGCTTATATGTAAAAGTATAATTTAACCTTTTATTTGTTAAAAATAAATAAATCATCCCCTGGAGGTAAAGAGACATAGGGAAGTCCAATAAACCTTAATAAATTTGGAGTAAAGGTCAACTGTTAAATAATACTTTTTATTGTTTACTTTTGATTTTAAAGCTAATAATATACAAGGTTTGGATGTTTAGATTTTTAATTAGATTTATTTTTTTCAAGAAGGTGATTTTACAAATAGACTTTCGTTTTTGTGCGTTATCGTAATCTTTGCCAGCATAGCCTTTTTTTTATCATTTTTATATCTAAGACTGTGTTTTTAAATTCACTATGACAAAAGCTATTATTATTTAAAACAGAAATGAAAATATATCAAAACAGAAATTTAATATATTTTTTTAGTAATATCATGCTATTTTATTTGAACAGGCAGAACAGGTCTCAATCAGAATTTATTACTAAAAAAAAAAGAAAGAAAAAAAAAAAAAAGAGGCAAACATTGATTTTAAAATACTGTTCTTTTATATGAAAAGATTCGTCATGTTTAAATCAATATGACTAATAAAATAAGAGAGCTCATGAAAGGTAAGGTGACTTGTAAAAGTCACTATTTGTGGTCTGACTTTTACAAATCACCGCGAACATGAGCCGCGGTATACACAAAACTCACATTTATTTGCACGTATCGAAACCATGTAAAACTCACTCTATATAGACATTCATAATTTTTGTTATTATTATTTATTTTTCAGGTCACTGTATTCCTCAATCTTGGGTATGTGATGGAGACAACGATTGCTTTGATAACCAGGATGAACAAAATTGTCCTCCAATCTCGTGTGCTGCTTCGCAATTCAAATGTGCAGATCTTAAGCAATGTGTTCAGGTAAACAAACATGAAGCTTTCATTTATTTATATAGGGAGAAATTTTAATAATATATTCTTATATTGAAATATCTTTAGAATAAATTTTAAATAACTCAAGAGCAAAATACGGGAAAAATAAAAAATAAAAATTTAAAATTGGGGCTAAAAATGTAACATTTAAGGGTAAAAATTAAAAATAATAATAGTAAATGAAATACACTTAAATTATAGATAAAAGAAATAATAAATAATTCTAGAAATTATATATTTAAAAATAGAAATTCCGTAAGCTCTTACAAGTTTAAATAATTTGGGACCACTATACTATGCATATCTTTTGTATAGTACAGTAAGACCTTAAATTTCTATTTTTGCTCTTGAAAATTGTTAATTTTTCTACATTCAAATCCAATAAATGTTTAATGGAAAACATTACAATGCTGTTCGTTAACCTTGTTCTCTGCTCCTAAAATGACGATCAACTTTGGTTATTCAAATGGAATCCGCATTTTTTGGTGCAAGAAAACAGGGTTTACGAACAACACTAATGCTTTCTTACACGTGACATTTCTTGTGATTTCAAAATAACAATTATAAACTTCTTGAAATTCAAATCTTAATTATACCAACAACTTCACAGGAGTCATACAAATGCGACGGAATACCAGATTGCAGCGACGGTTCCGATGAGCTTGGTTGTCCAAGTTTAGCTCCAGATCAGTGCGATAGAGAGCGACAATTCCAATGTCACGGCTCTGGCTTCTGTATTCCTAAGGCGTGGTACTGTGATGGAACCTCAGACTGTTCGGACAGTTCAGATGAACCCGCATCCTGTGGTCAAGTGGACTGCCAGAACGGATATTTCAAGTGCAACAACTCGCAATGTATTTTCAAGGTATGGAACCATTGATTGATTGATTGATTGATTGATTGATTGATTGATTGATTGATTGATTGATTGATTGATTTATTGATTGATTGATAGATTTGTTTAATTATTTATTAATTAGAAAAAATGATCAAAGAATAAGAATTTTACAAGATAAAATTGCTTTTAAAATCGTCAATAATGGATATAATAATGGATATAATAGCAAACTATGCTTTTATTTCTTGAAACCAACAGAAAAAATTTAATTTAGAAATATTTACGTTAAATAAGAATTTTTGGTAAATAATTCATTTTAAATATCAGTTTTTCATTCATATATCAATCTTCTCTCTCTATCTCTCTCTCTCTCTCTGAAACAGTTACTTGACTTAAAAAAAAAACTTCAAGTCGAAGTTGGATGTAAAAAAAAGGGGGGGGGAAGGCTATTAAAGAAATCAAAAATATAACATTGATACTGCATAACTGATGATGAAATGTAAGCTTTAAAATCATAATATATAGAATTGCAAAATACCAGAGTAGCTTTAAAATATCAAAAAAAGAGAGAGATAGAAAAAAATATTCATGAACGCGTGTGTGTGTAAAGCCGCAACTTTGTAAATAGAAAATATTTACATAAAAGCAACGCGAGTAAATCATTTTGATGACGCATTAATATTCACCCGTAGCATCTAAAGTTTAGCATAATATACTGCATATACATATATAAAAAAATCCTTATATCAATATATATTTTGTATTCACTTTGTGTTATACATATTTTATATTATATATATTTTTTTTTACTCTAGAAGAGCTTTATTCTTTCATGTTTTATGTCGTTTTAAATTTATTTTTGCTTCTCGCGTTGTTATTTATGGAACCAGAACATAATGCGTATTTTTATACAATAAGATTTGCATAACTCTGTATGATTCTTTGTAATTTTAATATCTTGTTGCTTTTAGAGAGAAAATTTTGTAATTTACATGTTAAAAATTAACGTTTGTTATTATGCGCGGACTCGTTTTTTTTTTTCTTTTTTTTCTTTGTTTCCTAAAATTTTTAATGAAAAAAAATATCATAATATTGCTCTTTAATACTGAAATTTCTCTACCATTTTTCTATGGAATTGTTTGAGTCCTACAAACATTTATACATGCAGTTATTAAAAAAAATACGTTAAATAAGCTTTTTGTCTATGAAAAAGACATAAATCAGAATTGTAAAATAAAAATACTTTCTTTAGAGTGCGATAAAATTCACAAACAGAACAGAATTTACTAGTTCAATAGATTTTATTTTATTTCTTGCTGTAGTGAGAAATAAAAATTGCTGAGTCTGAAATGTTTTGCTCAAAAAAATCAAAATGAATCATAATTTGCTGAGCTTTTTTTTCTCTCGGATGATGACTTTAAAATTTAATCCTTTAGAAAAACTAGCATCGACACAATAATGAGATGAAGTACTTTTTATTATGTAAAACTCATTGTACCATAACGTACTGAAATATTCAATGCAAAAGTGTTGATATATTTCCTTTTTATTATCTCATCAATTTTTCCCGTTACCAAATTAATTATATAACCTTAAATCACATGAAACAACACATTATGCTTATCATTTAACACAAAACGGTATCATCAAAACTGATGACAATCTCTCTCTCTCTCTCTCTCTCTCTCTCTCTCTCTCTCTCTCTCTCTCTCTCTCTCTCTCTCTCTCTCTCTCTCACACACTCTCTGGAACAGTTACTTGACTTTTAAAAAAAACTTCAAGTCAAAGTTGGATGTAAAAAAAAATGTATGAATGGATTTTTAATTAAATATTTTCCTCTCTTCCAGGCTTATATTTGTGACGGCAAAGACGACTGTGGTGATATGAGTGATGAAGATTCACGTCACGCCTGCGGACCTCCACCATTCTCCTGTGAATCCGGTCAATGGCAATGTCCAGGGGTCACTCAACGTTGTGTCAATCTTACCTCAGTATGTGATGGAAAACCTGATTGCCCCAACGGTGCTGATGAAGGTCCAGGATGTGATCTTGCGGAATGTCAACATCAAGCTGGTCTGTGTTCTAATGCTTGCAAGCAAACTCCTCAAGGAGCGATCTGTACTTGTCCCAGTGGAGAAGTACTTAGGAACGATACTGTCACCTGTGACGATCTTAATGAATGTATTCCACCTGGAAGATGTTCACAAGAGTGTCATAATATTAAGAGAGGTTTCACGTGCTCTTGTGTGGAAGGGTGAGTTTTTTTTTATATATTTATTACGTAATTTTACAGGATATAAGATCAATGTATGCAAAACCAAATTTTAAATGAAGATTATCGGTGTAGCGAACGGGAAAATCTAAGGGTTTACTAATAAACATTACGCTTATGAGGAGAAACAAATGTTTTTTCCTTCAATTTTTGGCAATTTTTGAGAAAATTTATACACCAGTTCCGGAGATATTTAAATGAAGAATACTAGCCATATACATCACATGTTTTAAGTAGTTTCATTACCGATAACCTCCATTTAATAAAGTGTTTTTTTCTAGTCCCTTGAGGTCTGTTCACACGATGTAGTATTTAAAATTCTATTGAAACTCCATTAAAAAACATCATATTAAACTCTTACAAATATATTGTACTTTAAAAATATCACATGGTAGAGACAAGCCATTACTTTTTAAAATTCAATTAAAATAAAATTAGAATAAAATGTAACATTCAATCTGTTTTGGTGTCTGTTTGAAAATTTATTTTACTGAAATATTATTTGACACCCTTTTAACTCGTTGTGACTATAATTCATTGGAAAACGTCATCAATGGAATGTCGATTTTTTAGGTTTAGTATAATAATCAATTTTAATATGAATTTTTTTTCTGATGACATTTCAACCCCCACGCTCTCTCTCTCTCTCTCTCTCTCTCTCTCTCTCTCTCTCTCTCTCTCTCTCTCTCTCTCTCTCTCTCTCTCTCTCTCTCTCTCTCTCATGATTCCAGTTGAAATGAAATCAATTAAATATTGATGAGTAAATTTTATTTTGTGATTGACAGATACGTATTGGAAGCTGACAAACGCTCTTGCAAGGCCTTGAATCACAGCGCAGCATTCCTCATCATTTCAAACCGTCACTCGATCCTCGTGGCAGATTTACAAGAGCAGTCTCTTGAACGTGTACCAATATTCGTGGAGAACGTGGTAGCTACAGCCTCTGATATGCATTCAGGCACCATCTTCTGGTCTGATATGAAACTAAAGAAAATTTCGAGGCTTGATCGTGGCTCCGAACCAAGAGAAGTGAGAGAATAATGTTTTAATTAAAAATATATTTGTGTACTATTTTTCAACACATAAAGTTGAAATTTTATGTGAAAACAGTGTAAAAATTTGCTGTGTATGCATTGCTTTTGTAATAGTCACTGTTGTTTGAGAAATAACAAAATTTTAAATTCCACTATGTACTTTTAGGTAATTTAAATAATACTGTTAGAAATTAAATTGTTGATTAGAAATCAAAATTAAACTCATTGAACAATCATAAAATTTATCAGAACTTTAATTTACTGCAATTTCAGACCAGTATTGGGTGAAAATTTGCAACCAAACAATAATAATTTTAAGTAACTTTTTGAGTAAAAAATAATCATAATATAATAATAAAAAAGTCGCTGATTTTATTATTATATATTTTTGTTTGCTAATTTTTGCCCAATACTGAAAATTTCCAATTTCAATACTTAAATGTTAATTTTTGTTTATGTTACTAACATTAAACAATATTACGTTTCAATTCACAGCAAGTGATTGCGACTGGACTGGACTTGGTGGAAGGACTCGCGTATGATTGGGTTGCACGCAATATCTACTGGTTAGACTCTCGACTTAATACCATTGAGGTTGCCAGGGAGAACGGATCTGATCGCATGGTGCTCTTGAAGGAAAACATCACCCAACCTCGAGGTCTTGCGCTCGATCCCAGCCCAGGGTAAGTTTATAAAAGATTCTATTATTACTATTATTAGTAAATCTCATAATACTGTTCATAAAAAAAATGATGGAATAATTTGGCAATTTACTTTAATTTCTTCGCAATACCAATAAATAAAAATTTCGAACTCTTTTTAATTTCATTTTAGTTCTTAGATTTTTTTTTTTTTTTAATTTACAATTATTTTGAATAATTCTTTTAATTTTGTATTTAACATTATTTTTAAAACTGTATTTAAATTACAGTAACAAATGGCTATTCTGGACTGACTGGGGAGAGAATCCTCGAGTAGAACGCGCTGGTATGGATGGCAGTAACCGAAGTGTTATTATTTCAACTAAAATCTACTGGCCTAACGGTCTTACTCTTGATATCGCTACAAAACGAGTATACTTCGCGGACTCAAAACTTGATTTTATCGATTTTTGTTACTACAACGGTTCAGGTCGTCAACAAGTATTAGCTGGAAGTCATTATCTTCTCCATCCTCACTCATTAGCGTTATTTGAAGACGTACTATACTGGACTGATAGACAATTAAATCGTGTACTTTCTGCTCATAAATACAAAGGAGTAAACCAAACCGTAGTTTCACACTTAATATCACAGCCTTTAAGCGTACACGTACATCATCCTTCTCTACAACCATTGTCAGCTAACCCATGCGCTAATGCACCTTGCGGACAACTATGTCTTCTATCACCATCTACTTCCTCGGGTTATGCTTGTAAATGCCGACCTGGATATCGACTTGGTACCGATGGAAAGTGTACAGAAGAAGAAACACCTTTCTTATTAGTTATCCGTGGTACACAGATACTTGATATAAGCTTAACACCTGGAGAACAGATTAGTGGATACATGACACCTGTAGTAGGAGTTGAAAACGGTGTACAGCTTGATTTCGATCGTAAAACTGAAACCATCTTTTGGATTGAAGGAAGAGAAGGAGATGATGATGAAAATGGAACTATATATACTACAAAATTAAATGGTGGAAATAGAACTCAATTTATAGGTTCTGATGCTGGTTTTATTGGTGCACCATATGCAATTGCTTTTGATTGGTTAGGTAGAAATTTATATATTGGTAATCGTGTTGCATCAAATTTGGAAGCAATTAAAGTTGATGGTAAAGTTCGTCATAGAGCTGTTATATTAGCTAATGATGGAAATAGAACTTCAGTTGCAAGACCAAAATCTATTGCTTTGGATCCAGCAGAAGGAAAGTTATATTGGATTGATGAAGGAGGTTTTGGAGTACCATCTAAAGTTGGAAGAGTTAATATGGATGGTACAGGAGCTATAGTACTTGTAGATGATGTGGAAAATCCAGAGGCGATTTCTATTGATTTAGATCGCAAGTTGATTTACTTCAGTTCACAGCATCCGGCACAAGTAAGTTTATTTATTTATTTATTTATTATTTCAATATTTTATAGAATTTTACAATCTTTATTATATGATAGTTGAAAGATACTGACATTAAAAAAAAACTCATAGGACTTTTTTTTTATTGAAACAAAAAATTGTTTACAGTTTACAAGCCTAGGTATTTACTATTAAGCATAACACATAATTTGGTTCCAATTTCATTAACTATAACGTTTTATTTATTTTTTTTTTTAGGCCAATATCTTTTTAAAATGATTGCGTAATTATATCAATACTTTGTCGCAACATAGTTTTTATTAGTTTTAATTTAAAATTGCAATGTTAAGTACCTAACCCTATAACCTTAAAAATGATTGATTGGTGGACAAGAACTATATATATATATATATATATATATATATATATATATATATATATATATATATATATATATATATATATATTCTTAAAATGTAAAATTTATTATTCTATTATAGTATTGTTAATAATATTTTAAACATATATAATAGTCAACACGAAAGAGTTAAAAAATGTATATTTATCTATGATTTTAGGTTTACGTGATTGGCACAGACGGACAAAACCAACGCACTTTACTTACAGAAAGCAACAACATCGCATTACCTCGTACTTTAGGAGTACTAGACAGTCGTTTATATCTACTAGATCCTAAATATGACAAACTAGAACGTGTAGATCTACCTAATGGAGATAACGCTAAACTTTTACTTGACAACGAACCAGATCTTAAAAGTTTTACAATTTATCGTAAACGTCCAACTTTAAATCACCCTTGTCTAGCTAATAACGGTGGATGTCAACAACTTTGTATACCTTCCACCGGAAACTCAAGAGTATGTGCCTGTTCAGTTGGTCATAGAGTTGAGAATGAAATTGGATGTGCACCATTTAGATCATTCGCAGTTGTAGCACAATTAGATATTACAAGAGGATTCAGTTTACAAGATGCTTCAGAGGCTATGGTACCTATATCTGGTCCAGGACATCATATTTTACATGTAGATGTTCATGTCTCAGAGAATTGGATTTATTGGGTTGAATTTAATAGAGGAACCTGGAATGGTGTATTTAGAGTCAGACCTAATGGTACTGATCTATCACCTGTTGTCACCAGTGGTGTTGGTTCTAATGGAATTAGAGGATTAGCAGTTGACTGGATTGCAGGTAAGATTGATAATATTACAATAATCTTAAATTTAAAAAATAAATATCGTAATTTATGCTGCGTTGAACATGATGCTCTTTTGAAATAACATTAGTAATTATGCTAAACATTTTTAACTATTATGCTATAGTATAATCACTAGACAATATAGCATAAACTATGGTGGTATGCATAAATTTTGCTGCAAATAGCTAACATAATTATTACGTTTTTTTATCAGTGCAGACAAGTCTAAATAAACCGAAAATAATAAAACTGCATAGAAAGAACTCATATTTTAATTTTACGTGTTTTTCATTTTAAAATTGCAACCGAAATTATATGGAAGTTTATTTAATATATTCCGATGTATTTATAAACATTTAATTACGCATGGCATAATTTAAATTTATTTCTTTTAATTTTTTAAAATTTTACTTTCAGATCAATACTTTTTAGTTAAAAAAAAAATCGATTCCATATCATAAGCATGTTAAGTTCTCCGCATAATTAACTATGTTATAAAAAATTAACTGTTTCAATAACTGTAATAATAAAACTATACTATACTTTATAAAATAAAAAGCTGAAATAACATGAAATTATATTGATAGCATAATATTTCTTTACGATTTATTTAAATAACGATAATTTAATTTGACAACATTGTTTCATCCTCGCAGGTAACTTATACTTCACAAACGTATTCCCTCATGAAAACTACCTCGAGGTGTGTTGGTTGGACGGTTCTCATCGTAAGGTGTTAACAAAGACCACGTCTGATGCTCCACGTGAACTCGCTGTTAATCCTATCAAACGGTAAGCTCAATAATTCTTGTCAATGTAGTGATCGTATTGATGGTTAATTCGATGCTGAATTTAATTTGTACGACGTGTAGTATATTTTTTATTGATAATTAATTACTTCATTCATTCATTCATTCATTCATTCATTCATTCATTCATTCATTCATTCATTCATTCATTCATTCATTCATTCATTCATTCATTCATTCATTCATTCATTCATTCATTCATTCATTCATTCATTCATTCATTCATTCATTCATTCATTCATTCATTCATTCATTCATTCATTCATTCATTCATTCATTCATTCATTCATTCATTCATTCATTCATTCATTTATCGTTTACAAGAATAGAGTGAGAAATATTTGTTTGTAAACATATATTTAGCAAACAGTAAAAAAAATAATAATAATAAAAATAACATATTTATTTCACCATGTTCTCAGATTCCTATACTGGATTGACTATGGACAGTACCCTCGCATTGGTAAAGCATATCTTGATGGCACCAGTTGGACACCAATCGTAACCTCAGGCATTACTAACCCACGTGACCTCACAGTTGACATGGTGACACATGATGTGCTCTGGGTGGACTCAAGATTGGACACTTTGCAGAAAGTTTCATTCAGCGGCGGCTCTAGACAGGTAAAAAAAAATACAATCGAATTTATCAAAATTTAAATTATAATTTTCAAATAAATGTTAAAATG
Source organism: Ecdyonurus torrentis (assembly GCA_949318235.1). Classification (NCBI taxonomy): domain Eukaryota; kingdom Metazoa; phylum Arthropoda; class Insecta; order Ephemeroptera; family Heptageniidae; genus Ecdyonurus; species Ecdyonurus torrentis. The sequence goes on along the minus strand of OX439137.1, from coordinate 23,310,885 downwards.
GAAAAAAAAATATATACGTTATAATAAAATATACAAAATTAGATAAGAGTTAAAATAATGAAAACTGAAGTATAAAAATATTTAATCTCTATAAGTCTTCTAATTTCATTCTTACCAACTTTCCCTCAGGTATTACGTCGTCACCTTCCCAATCCGATGGGCGTAGCAGTTCTAAAGGGTGAAGTCTTATGGGTAGACAGAAACCTTGGTTCTGTAATGCGAGCCTCTAAACTACCACAAGAAGAAGGAAATGTCAACTCTTCACGAGCTACATCATTACGATCCTCGTTACCTAGACTTCGCGATGTTGCCGTATTTGATATTGCAGCACAACCTTCTGATGATACCAACCCTTGTAGAAGACTTGGCAACGGTGGATGTGATCAACTTTGCTTCTCGTTCCCACCAGATAGATCAGCACCTAAGGCTCACTTCAGGTGTGATTGTGCGACAGGTAAAGTTGGTGCGGAAGGTAGAAGATGTGATCCAGAGGATGAGTTCTTGGTATTCTCAACACGTACAGAAGTGAGGAGTATAAGTTTGGATCCTAGATCAACTTCTGTGCCGTTCAAACCAGTGGTAAGTCATCATATGTATTTATTGTAGATTTGAATATATAGTCAGATCGTAATTAGTTAATTAAATAATAATTAATTGGATGAATCAAACCGAGTTCTAATGCTAATTCTTTAACCCCTGCTACAAAGAATATACTGCAACCCGCATAACATATATGGTCAAATGGTTGCCTGCTTTACAGGGGTTCAGTTGATTGTTTAAAAAAAAGGGGCAATTTTACTTGCCCAATACATTGGTGGTACATTTATTTATTTAATATTTAACCATCAATAAACATACCTCTAGTCTAGACATTTTTAATTTAAAAAATGTTACCGAGGGTTGCGAGTGTACGCGGGAAAGTAGCAGTGACCCTCCCTCCCCCCTAATTTTCTATCCTTTAGCATTGCATTATTTGGAAAATTACTGTAATTTGAAGTTAAAACTTAAATGATACATTCTACATAGTATAGATACCATTTTACCAATTTTAAGCTAATAATAATAAATTTGTATAACATTTTTTTTTCTTGATTTCAGGGCAACTTAAGTAACGTAGTAGGTGTTGACTTTGATTATCTTGACAACAAACTTCTCTTCACCCAAATTCGTCCCTGGTCTCGCATTGCATGGATGCCAAGCCGTTCACCAAGTAAAGAAAGTGCACAAACAATCTTACAACGTGGTGTAAATCCTGAAGGCATTGCATATGATTGGACTCAACATAAGATCTATTGGACTGATTCCAGTAATAACAGTATTTACGCAATGAACTTAGATGGTTCACAATTAGTTATGATTGCAAGAGTTGAACGTCCAAGAGCTATAGTATTACATCCATGTAATGGTACTTTATATTATACTGATTGGGGTAGATTTGGTACCTCTGGCAAGATTTTTAGGACTACAATGGCTGGATCTTTGAAAAAGGCTATTGTTGAGAAGGATCTTGCGCAACCGAGTGGATTAGCTATTGACTATGATGATGATATGCTGTATTGGACCGATGCGGTAAGTAAAAAAAAAATCACGTTTTGCATAAGAATTTATTGCATTGCTGCAATTTAGTAATCAAATTTGTTTTTCTATAAGAAAAAAAACTTAAAAAAACAATGTAATCACTTATAGTAATAAGTTTTAAACTATGCAATGAATTCAAAGGAAAGCCACGACTTTAGATAATACATTCATACATTCACTTGACTGAAATTTGTAACTGTTAACGTTTTACTGCTGAATTGTTTTTAAAAAAAAATGAAATGAAATTTTAGTTTTATTTTTCGATTTTTTTTTTTTTTTTTTTTTTTTTTTTTTATAATTACTAAAAATTTTTAGATTAAAAACTTCAGAAGTCAAAAACTCAATTTTCTCCTTTGATTTTACGTATTAGTATTACTAATGCTCTATTTTTTTTTTTTTTTCATAGGTACGAGAAAAGATTGAACGTTCTACTTTAGATGGTGAAAGACGAGAACTTTTGATTTCCGCAACAATTTACCCCTTCGCAATCACAGTTCACGGTAACTACATGTACTGGACAGATCTACAGTTGAGGGGGGTGTATAGGGCGGAGAAACATACGGGAGCTAACCTCATTGAGATGGTGAAGAGATTGGAGGATTCACCGAGAGATATTCACGTCTTTGCTCCATCCAGACAGATGTGCAAGGCAAACGCTAATGCTTGTAATATTAATAATGGTAAGTTCATACCCTATACTACATAGATTTTAGAACTACGGTGTGTTCAAATGATTGCTTAATTCAATGCTAAAATAAATAGGATTTTTTTTAATGCGCGACTTATTCTCATTTTTTAGTGGTTTTATTATTTGGTGTTATTTAGTTTTCATTTTTTTATTTTTTAGTTTTTGACAAAAACTGAATAAAACTAGGCATTATTTGAAATAAAAATTAGTAAAAGCAAAGGTCTTTGATAAAAGCAATTTAAATGCGGTATGGAGTATTAAATTATGCATAATTATTACTGTAAGAGTTCACTTTATAAATTGAAATAAATTAATAGAAAATTTTAGTTAGGCTTATTTTATGAGTAAAAACTAATTTTATAATTTAAAGCTTTTTGTGGCTTAATTTTATATAAAATGAAAATATTTGTATTTGAGTTTTTTTTTTTTTTTTTTTTTTTTTTTTTTTTGTTTGTTTGTTTTTTTTTTAGGCATTGAAATTTCATTGTGTTGTATGTTGCGTGGTGAACATAGTCACAATTCAAAATATTTTTATTAATCTCTTTGTGCAATGATACATAGATAATTTATCAGCAGTATTTTGTTAAATACGACAGTAGTAAATATATTAAACCTTCATATTAACAGGAGGCTGTCAACAATCATGCCACCCTGGAGTAAACTTCACAGCTGAATGTCGCTGTGACGAGAACTCAAAACTTGTGAACGAGGATAAGATGTGCGTTGCAAGGAACTTGTCTTGTGATCCTGGTAAATTCTACTGCCGTAACGGCAAATGTATCTCTCGTATGTGGGCTTGTGATAACGAGGACGATTGTGGAGATAATAGTGATGAAGATAAGAACTACTGTACTTTCCACTCATGTAGTCCTTCAGAGTTTAGATGTAATAACGGACGTTGTATCTTCAAGTCGTGGCAGTGTGATCATGAGAATGATTGTAAGGATGGAAGCGATGAGGTGAGTACTTTTCCCGATTTTACTATTACATTTCAGACCTCTCCTTTTTTTTCTTCTTTTTTTTTTTTTCTTTTTTTTTTTTTTTTTTCTTTTTTTTTTCTTTCTTTCTTTTTTCTTTCTATCTTTTTCCTCTTTTTTTTTGTGGATTTTTTTTATTTCTTTTTCTATACCTAAAGTTACATTTACTGTATTACAGCACAGTTTTACATATATTTTGCCGAGCTTCTATTAGGTGTTCATGCTGCTCTAACTAAATAATAATAACTCATATGAAGTGTTGTTCGTAAACCCCGTTTTCTTGCTACAATGAAAATGCGCATTATATTTGAATAACCAAAGTTGATCGTCATTTTATTGGCAGAAAACAAGGTTTACGAACAGCATTATAAAAAGTTGCTTTAAGAAATTCAACATTTTTTTAAAATTATATATTTTTTGATCCATTATTTAGAATTTTACACAAGATAATTGTATTAACTTTCTAAGTTTTTTTTTTTTTTTTTTTTTTTTTTCAACAGACGTGCTCATATAAAAAAGCATGAAATTAATAATTTATGATTCCCTTCTCGTTTCATTAATTATTTAGTACAAATTATTCGTGGTGATAAATAATAAAAAGAATTAATGAATATTAAAAAGTTTTTATAAGTTAGATTTTGGTATTTGAATATTATAGTTTTTAAGATTATAATACATACTTTTATGCTCTCTCTCTCTCTCTCTCTCTCTCTCTCTCTCTCTCTCTCTTTTAAATTTTTTTAAATTTATTATAATTACTTCTTATATTTAAAACTATTTTAGTATAATAAAATTAAATATACTTAACTTACGCAATTTAATTTTCATCTCAGGTCGGCTGCAATTATCCACCATGCGCTGAAGGTGAATTTACATGTGGAAATCACAAATGCATCCCTATGTCACAATTATGTAACGGAATCAACGATTGTAAAGACAACAAAACCAGTGACGAAACACATGAACGTTGTCCTAAAAATACCACATGTCCACCTAACCATCTTAAATGTGACAAGACAAATATATGTGTTGAACCTTACTGGCTTTGCGATGGTGATAACGATTGCGGAGATAATTCTGATGAAAATGCGTTACATTGCGCACAACGTACTTGTCCGCCTAATAGCTTCCGTTGTCCAAATCATCGTTGTATACCAGCTACTTGGTATTGTGATGGGGATTCCGATTGCGAAGATGGTAGTGATGAACCACCGGAGTACTGCAAATCTGAAGGGCGGACGTGTTTCGGTGACTTATTCACTTGCGATAACGGTAACTGCATTCCACGTATTTATATTTGCGACGGTGATAATGATTGCTTGGATAACTCAGATGAAGATGATAGACATCAATGTAATGATAGAAAATGTGATGAAGAAAATGAATATACTTGTAAAGCAAATAAAGAATGGAATCGTGCACAATGTATACCTAAGAAATGGATATGTGATGGGGATCCAGATTGTGTTGATGGTGCTGATGAAAATGCAACCTTACATAACTGCCCAAGTCCTGAACCTTGCAATGGTGATGATCAATTTACATGTAACAACGGTAGATGTATAGGTAAAGGCTGGCTTTGTGATCATGATAATGACTGTGGAGATGCTTCAGATGAAGGAAAAGAATGTCATTCACAATATAAAACATGTGGACCATCTGAATTTAGTTGTCAGAATTTTAAATGTATTCGTCAAACATATCGTTGTGATGGTGAAGATGATTGTGGTGATAATTCTGATGAATTTGATTGTAAAAAAGATGAAAGTACATGCGCTGAAGGTCAATTTAAATGTAAAAATGGTGAATGTATCGCTGCTTCTAAAGTATGTGATAAAGTATCAGATTGTAGTGATGATTCTGATGAACCACTTCACTGTAATGAAAATGAATGTTTAAGACCTGAAGATAATCAATGTGGACAGAAATGTGTTGATGAACCAGCAGGATTTAGATGTGAATGTAATAAAGGATATAAACTTCTCGCTGATGGAAAAGCTTGCGATGATATAGATGAATGTACTGAATTTGCTGGAGCATGTTCACAAAAATGTTCCAATACACCAGGATCATATTACTGTAAATGTTCTGAACCATTCTATGAACGTGCATCTGATGAAAAATCATGTAAACGTAAAGATAAAATTGAACCATATCTCGTATTTACAAACAAATATTATATACGTAATATGACATTAGATGGCAAGAGATATTCACTTACACATCGTGATTTAATGAATGTGGTTGCTCTGGATTATGATCTAGTTACTGGAAAAATGTATTTCTGTGATGTAAGTGCTAAGACTATATTTAGAGCTGCAATTAATGGATCTGGTGCCAAAGAACCAGTAATTAGACATGATAGTCATGGACTAGAGGGTATTGCATTGGATTGGGTAGGAAGAAAGATTTATTGGCTGGATCGTCATAGCAGACATTTGGAAGTTGCGGAGTTAGATGGTACGAATAGGAAAACTTTGAAGGCAGGCATTGCGGATCCAAGAGCCATTGTGGTGCATCCGGGCAAGGGTGTGCTTTTCTTTACAACATGGCATCTACAGGTAAATATTTTATCCCTGCTTTAATATTTTATTTAGTAATGTAAATTATTATTTATAAAATTAAATTTTCAATTAGTAAATTTTGATGTTAATATTTCATTAAATATTTAAATTATTAAACAAATCTTTATATGTGGTTAAAAAGGATATTTTGGACGTATTTATCCTGTAAAATAATGATAGACCTAAAAAAATCACTTTTCATTTTAAAGGCATTACAATAAAATATGAATTTTAAAATCAGCGTGCATACATGTTTTTAATTGTTACTATTTTTTTTGTTTTCATTTTTTCCTCTTAAATTTTTTTTTTATAAAACTGTAGTAATGCATAGGTGACAAAAACAAATTGAATAATCTTAAAATAAAAATTTACAAAATAATAAATTTCTCATCAACAGGCATACATTGGACGTATGGGACTTGATGGCTCCAACTTTACTCGGGTTCTAACATGGGATGATGATATCGCTTGGCCTAATGCACTTGCAATCGATTATTTCACTGATAGATTATTCTGGGCCGATGCTCACTTAGATTATATCGCTCACTCTGATTTAAATGGCAAGAACAGACATAAAGTACTCACAGGATCTAAAGTACCTCACGTATTTGCTTTAACGTTGTTTGATGACTCGCTTTATTGGACTGATTGGAACTTGAAGGCTGTCATGTCATCACATAAATTTACTGGACAAAATTACATCACATTGTCTAATACCACGCACAGGTGAGATTTTTAATTAACAATTCTATTATAATGCAAACTATTGCTTTCTTGCAAAGAAAAAAAAAAGGAAAAAAAAACGCAATGCCATTTACAAATTGTTAGGTGATCGTCATTTTTTCGTGGCAAAAAAAATTTTAAATCATATTTCTCATAAACTATAACATCAGGGAAATCAGCACCATTGTTTAAATTTATTACAAAATAGAACATTAATTATATAATATATAAATTTCAAAGCATCTCAAAGCTATAATAGTTTACTATTTAAAAAAAAGCATTATTTTTATTTGCGAAATTATTTTAGTAAATATCATAAAATTAATTTTTCTTCAGCATTTAATTCGTTCGTTAATTTTGAAATATTGAAGAAAAAAAGTCATATAAATTAAGTAGTAGTTTTAAAGAGTATAAATGAAATTCTGTCTCATTATATGAAGGAAATGAACGAAAAAGAAAAAAAAATACAACAGAGTAGCATTTTCCATCCCAACAATGTTATTTACCAAATCTTTGTATAATTTTACATCGATAATAATCTTATTCAATTGTTTTCCACAGACCATACGACGTTCACGTAGTTCACCCTCTACGTCAACCACCATTCCCCAACCCATGTGGACGTAACAACGGAGGTTGTTCTCATCTTTGCTTACTAGCACCTGCAGGAGAGGGAGGAATCACCTATAATTGCGCATGTCCCAACCAGTTCTTCTTAATGGCAGACAATAAAACATGTCAAGCTAATTGTACCGCGGGACAACATCGTTGTGGAGGCAAGGATGAGAAGTGTATTCCATGGTTCTATAAGTAAGTATTACCATGTCATCATAAGAAGTCAATGACGTCACTCCTATACCACTTTGACAGTAGACGTAGAGGTGCATTCACATATTATTGTTTATTATTAATTTTTGCTGTTACTTTGCGCATTAAATTGTTAAATAGCATTGTTTTAAACAGGTATAATTATTTTGCTGCCCAAAGTTACAACAAATAAATGATTGTGTGGATGTATCTTAAAATACGTTGAAAAAACGCGCATTTTAATCGGTGCAAATATGTCGATTTACGCAGTATTTTGCGTCAATTATAAATAGTATCGCAGGCTTAATACTGTAACTTGTTCCTCTTGCGCAATTTACATACAGCATTTAAAGTAAACGTTATTTATTCGTAACTTTAAACGCAACAAACAAGCCTTGCGAACAAGACTATTAAATTATTGGTAAATGTTAATAATAGCAATTTCTAGGAATTAACATCATTTAACTCGTAATTATTAAGGAAACAGATTAATTTTAGTAGTTGTTAGTTGTTTATTGCATATTCAGTTGTTTTACTGCGTTAAAATTAGAGTGAGAGAGAAATAGGGTTGAAGTGCCATATGAGCCCTATGTTAAATTACGAGCTAACGCTCAACGGGGTGCATAACTTCTAGGATACTTTTACGTGGTATAATGTAAATCATGAACTATTATAGTTAGCAGTTTATCATTCTCCTTTGACCAATGACAATAAAGATTATTAAATATATTTTGTTAAATATGTATTTTTACCGCTTTTTTTAGGTACTTATTATTATAATTAGTGATAATATTTGAGGCTTTAATTTCAATAATATAGTGTTCTCATTTTATTATTATTTTTTAACATTTCGTTGAGATTTTTCCCCCAATAGTCTATTAATAAAAATATTAGTCAGCTATTATTAATATATTATGAAACAGGAAAAAAAATCATTATTCTTAATGTTAATAGTTAAGTCAAATACCAAAAATTAATTTAAAATTAAAATTTTATACAATTAAAAAAAAACTATTTTTTTCCGTTTAATTTGAGGTTGACCTTACAGTTTGTAAGCAAGCATAGACAATCGAGCAGATGTTTGCAATTTTTAGATTTATAACTTTTCTAAATTACAAATTTAGCAATTTCATAGTTACTAAACTTTTTTTTTTTTTTTTTTTTAGATGTGACGGTGAACCAGACTGCAATGACAAATCTGACGAGCCCTCGTCCTGCCCCGCACGTCACTGTCGTAACGGCAGCTTCCAATGTAACAACGGTAACTGTACAGCCACTGCAACAATCTGTGACGGTATTCAAGACTGTGGAGACGGTAGCGATGAGAAAAACTGCGATCTGGAATGTCCAGAGCTGGAGTTCAAATGTCGCTCTAACGGCAGATGTATTCTTAACTCGTGGAAATGTGATGGAGATGCTGATTGTAAGGACGGAAGTGATGAAGATCCTACTATTTGTCGTGAGTATTCATTGTTATCTTAAATATTATTTATATCAATTAATATCATTCTGAGCTAAAATGATTTAATTTACTACTACCTATAGTAGTTTAAACAGTAACTTAAATTAACACGATTATTTGACAAACTATTTCATGGAATTTTTTTTTATTATAAATTATTTTAATACGCGGAGAGAATAAATTAATTACGTATTTTATACTTCAATTATGTCATTGTAATGTATAGCATAAATGTTGCTAAAATAGCCTAAAATATATCAATTGTTTTACTCCGTTTTTTTTTTTTTTTTTTGTTTTTTTTTAATACATTTCAAAATTATTATAATTAAAAAATTTGGCCTTCTTAAAATTACTGTTCTAAATTTTAAATAATAATTTTTCTTTCAAACTTTTTTGTTTTGTCTTAGCTTCAAAATAAATGTAAAAGAAAGAATAATTAATAAATTTCAAAAATTTGTTTTATATAGATCATCGCCAGTGTGACCCTGAATCTGAATTCCAATGTAAGAACGGACGCTGTATTCCCAAGCTGTGGGTTTGCGACTTTGATAACGATTGCGGAGACGATTCTGATGAACCAGCTTACATGTGCCGGTCAGTAAAATTTTTATGTTCAATTATCTGAAATCAATTACAGCATAGAATTTTTCAAACTGAAATTTTAATTTTAAAACTATTTTTACATCGGACGTAAAATGTCACGTAAATCGATGTGGAATCTTACGTCCATTATGAAAGTTACTTAAAGGCGTAGAACACCTTGAACAAAAAAAGTTGTTTAATAACCTAACGAACCTAAAAATCAACGTTGATTTGGCCGGAGTCATTGATTTCTAATTTATTTTACATTCACAAAATGACACTGGCGGTCACTGACGTCACAGCTCACTTGTTTTACGCTCGCGTAAACCGGGTGAGCTGTGACGTCAGTGTCCGCCAGTGTCATTTTGTGAATGTAAAATAAATTAGAAATCAATGACTCCGGCCAAAACAACGGTAATTTTCAGGTTTGTTAGGATATTACACAACTTTTTTGTTCAAGGTGTTCTACGCCTTCAATGATGAGATAGGATTAAAAAGACCACAAAATAATTAAATATACAATTTTGTTGTTCCTTTCCTTTTCAAAATTATTGGTTAGCTTACATACGACGTCATTTTTTTTTTTTTTTTTTTTTTTTTTTTTTTTTTTCAATAACATTTGTCCCTTCTGTAGACGTATGACGTGAACATTTTAAGATGTTGTTTGACCAAAATATTTTCCCCCTTATTTAGTCAACGTAACTGCACAACTGGATGGCAACGATGCCCTGGACGTACAAACTACCGCTGTATACCCAAGTGGCTCTTCTGTGATGGCAAGGATGACTGCCGAGATAACAGTGACGAACAACCTACCAACTGTCCATCATGCAAGAGTGCGGGTGACTTCCAGTGTGCTAACAATCGCTGTGTACCAAAGTAAGAACCAAATATTCTTGATTTAAATATATTTATTTGTGTAAAACTGTTGAAAGAATCGTGTTATTATTTTTTTAATGCTTTAAATTTGTTTTATTCTATTTTTATCTACATATTTATTTATTTATCTATAAATTTTTGTATTTATTTATTTACCTATTTACAGTCAACTGGGGTGACTTTGAACACCCAATTATCTCTGTCTTGGGACCTCATTTTAGAAATTTGAAGAATCTTACTTTTGTTCAAATTTAATTTTGATCTTAATGACATGTATCAAAATTTTGAAATGAGTGCCCAAAGTAGAGATAAATGGGTGTTCAAAGTCACCCCGGTTGACTGTACTCACGTATTTATATATTTATTTATGCATACTGTTTCTTTTTGGTAATACATACTCCAAAAAATACTCTAAAAGCCACAATAAAGATACATATTAACTCATTTATTTCTACATAATAGACTAATATAGACAATTTTTCTATATCTTTAAAAGAGTTTCCAACCTCTAATATTAATTCAGTGTTAATAATAATATTTGTTATTGTTAATTGCAGACGCTGGTTATGCGACTTTGAGAACGATTGCGGAGATGGTAGCGATGAGAATGAGCAAATGTGTCGTGGAAGATACCGTGACTGTTCCGAGTCCGAGTTCCGTTGTGGTAACGGCAAATGTATCCCAAGTCGTTGGCAATGCGATCATGACGATGATTGTGGTGATAATACTGATGAATCAGACTGCACAGGATTCCAATGCAAGGTATGTAAATGTGGTGTATATATAGTAAAATTTATTTTTTTAGTACACGGAAAAAAAATAACTACGTAATAAATATGAAAACTAAATGCAGGAACATAACAACATAATTTACTGTATAGGGTCTATGCATTCATGTTAAAGTCAACGTCATGTTGGATAACTCAATAACATGGGCGGCATAGGAAAATAACTTATTTTAGTTTAAAAATACTCCGCAATATTTTTGAGAGCATTAATGCTGTAAATATGTTGAATTAGTGTATCTCAAGTATGTGAGAAAAATAATAATAACAAAAATTTAACCGATTTCCCAAAGAAAGTTGACTTAAACGAAGTTTGTCCTATGCGGAGCCACTACTCCAGTATGGCCTCCAAGCGCATTAAATATGACGTCATGCGCATACACCCTATATTGTATAGTGATTATTGTACTATATAACATAATAGTTAAGATGTTCAGTATAATAACTTATACAAAATAGCAACATTTGGGCTCTACAATATAGCGATTGTTCAATGCATCATAAATTATAAGTAATTCAATTTATCCGTGTATGATATTAAATTTGTAATTATAGGACTGTGCAGGATTGCAGTGCAAGGTAATAACCTTTTTTTGAAACCCTGCATTTTAATGATACTACATTTATTATAGAGCATGAATTAAAATATAGTAAACACAACTTAATACAAATAATGAATGTTTATAGTTGTGAAAGCTTATTAAAATTCTACGTCATATGTTTTAAGATATGCGATGCATGCATGGAATTTTAATTGATACTTTTGCTCGCATTTAACAAGCATTCATGCTTATTTAAAGTGTCCTGCCGTTTATGCATCGTCTATTAAAAAAAAATCTATTTCAAATTTGCAAATTTGAGTGAAATTGCAAAATACAAAAATTATAATAACCATAAGTTAGTTAAAAAATAAAAAAAACGGCCACTGAAACCTTTTTTTTTTAATATTTTTGTATATGCATACAGTATTTTGCGAAAAACTCTTGCTTCATATATGAATTGACTTTCAAAAATAAATGATTTTTTAGGCCAGGTTCAGTGCCATAATTAAAGTCAAACTTTTAGACCTAACCGCCTAATCCTCTCATTTTATGAAACGCAATATGCGTCGTTCGAAACTGATGCTAATTTTTAATGCAAGACAGTACTAAATATTTTTAAAGTATGCAATTTGCATTTTTTTTTGTCTTACCATGTCGTAATGCTAAGACTTTATTCAATAGAAAATGTTGTACTGGTTTTATATAAGTAGAATTTTTTATGGCTTTCTACGGCAATTTGGGACAAATTAACGTTGTTTTTGCCAATTCAATCTCAGGATTTGTTAAATAAAAAGTAATCTTGGTAAGCAAAAAGGTCTGTTGGATGTTCTTAAACATAAAAATCCACGTTTTTAAGGTCACCGTGTAATTTAGAAGAGATATATAAGTTTTTTTTACGTTTTCGTGGACCTCCTATTAAAGGCACTAACGAAGTCAGCATGATATTTTTATTTTTGTATATGTTACAGAACGGTACATTCCAATGCGCAAGTGGTCACTGTATTGCCTCTTACTTCCGTTGTGATGGTGACCGTGATTGCCGTGACTTGAGCGACGAGATGAACTGTCCGCCTCGCTTCCCCAATGGTCGTTTCTGTCCTGAAAGCATGCACGAGTGTGGTAATCACCTGTGTGTCTCCGTGGGAGATCTGTGTGATGGTACAGATGACTGTGGAGATGGATCGGATGAGAGTCCAGCACTTTGCAGTAAGTATTGTTTTAAATGTCAATATGCCATATTACCGTAAGATTTTTTTTAAAACAGATAAAAGTACGTGAATAAAAGAAAGTGATATTTTAACTGCACGGACAAAAATAAATACGTAATTATGCTAGCTTATTTGTTCAATGCAGCATGATCTACTGAATAATAGCTATGTTACAAAGCATAAATATTATGTTTTGCAGCGTAATTATTTATGTTGTTATGATTTAGCATAATTTATGCTATAATGACATAAATACAGCATAAATTACGTTCTTCCCGTATGGGGCACCAGTACTAAGGGTACGCTTTGGTATATCTCTTACATTAAGTCCGAAACGCTGTAGACTCAACGCTAAGATCATACCTCAGAGCGTAACCAAACTCTTACGTTAGGACATAACTTATAGAGCGTGTCTCAACGTTAGGTTGCCAGTTGAAACACGGTCTTACAGCATTTAACGCTACAATTAAAGCGTTGATTTATTTATTGTTATTGCAGAAATGACATAACATAGAAGTAAACAAACATATTATTTCTTTTTTAATTAAGACTAAACATTTTTTTTTTTTTTTTCAGAAAACTTTGACTGTGATGCCTTACGAAGATTCCAATGTAACAATCATAAATGTATTCCAAGATATCAGGTATGTGATTCTACTATATATTTAACCACTTTAAAATAATGTAATTTCATAATAAAGCAGTGAAAATATATACATTTGTATTTTATAAATTAACAGTTCAAAAATTAAAGTATTGATTATATTATGATACGAAATTGATATGTTCATAGAACCTGTTTTGGTGCTACAAAAGAAAAATGCGCTTTACATTTCAATAACCATAATAGTTGATCGTCATTTTAGTAGCAGGAAACAGGGTTTACGAACAGCATTATTGAAAGCTAACTTATAACATTCGAAAATTGTCATCGCATTTTTTTTTTTTAACTTTATGTAATTTTTCTACGTTATATTCCACTAATGACTTTTTTTCTTTTAGGTATGTGACGGTCTTGACAATTGTGGAGATGGCAGTGATGAAAACAATATGACGCTATGTGCCTCTCGCTCCAAGCCTTGTAATCTCTACGCAGAGTATCAATGTGCTAACCGCAAGTGTATCGATAAAACCAAAGTATGTGACTTCGCTGACGATTGTGGAGACGCATCTGATGAACTTGGTTGCCGTAAGTGTCAAATAACAGTCATAACTTTAATAATAAAATTAATTAAGAATAACGTATCAGTTTTAAATTATTATAACTCCTTAATATGTGCATATTTTATTTTTCTCTTTATAAAAAGGAAGTATCGACTATTGCCTGAAAAAACATTATGCATCCCATAAATTTTAAAAATTTGTTGACTTATATTAATTCTTTATAAAGCTCAAAAATAGAACTTATAGCAGGGGAGACTCACTAGCAGTTGTGACGTCACGCGTTCCGGGAAAAGCAATGTGAACCTTATGTGCAAAACGATTCACGTGACGTCACAACACTCTAGTGAGCTAGCCTATCGTTATTATATTATCTTGAACTAATAGCATAATATTTTTATGTTGTAAAAATTGTAAACAAAAATATAATCACATTTTTCTGTATGTGTTTTGAGATGACGAGATTTTTTAATCGAATATTTATGTAATAACTAATGAGCTGTTGTAATTGATAGATCACTCCAAGACATGTTCTGAGGCAACTCGCGGAGGCTGTGAACATCACTGCATGAACGTCACTGATGGCGGGTACATCTGCGCATGTTACTCAGGATTTATCATCTCTGCTATCAATAGAAAACAATGCGAAGGTGAGAGTTTTTTTTTATATTTATTTATTCCTTTTATCCTACAATTACAATAATGCGTACTTTTAAGTTAATTGTTTCATAAGAAAACAATTAGAAATGATAGACAAAACAGACAATATTTACAAAACATGTTCCTTTATCTCTCTCTCTCTCTCTCTCTCTTATACTATTCTGTATGCATTAAAAATAAAACCATGCAATACGTTATGAAGTAAAATTAATAAAACAATATTCCATTTTAAATATTACAATTGTGGTTATTAAACTTCTATATGATTTTATTCTACTATACTAATAAAAAAATTAAATTTTTGGTAAAAAAAAAAGTTTAATAATACTAAAAATTAAAGTCTTCCATACTCAAAAACTACATTCGATAAATTGCTTAAATAGAAAGATATTTTAATATGAATAAAATAATAAATAGTAAAAAACTTTAAAATTTCCTCGATTTTGATTTTGATTTTGATTTTTTTTTTTTTTGTAAATGGCATATAAAGTAAAATATTATTATAACATTATTTTATACACACGGAAAAAAATAGATACGTAATAATTATCTAAGCTAATTTTTACCACAATTTCTTCAATGGGGTATAATTTATGCTATACTGCATAATATATAGCATAAATATTATATTGCATAGCATAATTATTAATGTTGTTCAAATTTATCATAATTTATGCTATAATGACATAAATGTAGCATAAATTACGTGATTTATTCTTTCCGTGCATAAAAAAATTACTAAACTAATTTATATGCAAAATTTTGCTTACAGATATCGACGAATGCGCGTCATTTGACAGCAAATGTTCTCAACTTTGCACCAATCTGAACGGAACATTCGCTTGCTCATGTCGACCTGGATTCGAACTATCAGACAGCGGTGTTTGTCGCGCAAGCTTACCTGGATTATCATTACTCCTCGCTAACGGACCTGAAATTCGAGCCTTAGACCCAACAATGAGACACGGAGAAGACGTAGTAAGAGGAGAACGTCGAGTTGAAGCTTTAGATTTCAATCCAAGAACTGAAATGATCTTCTGGGCTGATTCATTTGATCGTTCATTAAAACGTTCTTTCATGATTGGTGCAAAATCTGGAGAAGCTCATATTGGTTTTGCTCAAGATTTAAATATTAAGGGAAGTGGTAAACCATCATCTATTGCTGTTGATTGGTTATCTGATAATTTATATTGGACTGAAATGGATAGAAGTGGACCTAAACCTAAAGGAAGATTATTGGTTGCTAAATCAGATGGAAGATATAAGAGATCTCTAATTACAACAGGTAAGAGTTATTATTATCGCGTATAGTAGGTGTTAATGCCTTGTAAAATTTGTTGAAAAAAAAATTATTTTACTTTATTTTTACATTAATGTAAATGATGTAAATGATGAAATTTATGCAAGCAATTAAATAATTTTTAGAAAATTTTCTAGTATGAAAATTTATTTATACCTACAAAATCATCATAATTATTTCATATAACGTAATTTAAAATTTCAACGTCCGCCGTAAACAAAATTGCGTTTAAGTATGAATTATTCTTATATTCATCGCAATCCAAAAACTTATAAAAATACCATCTCTCTCTCTCGCTATACGTTCGTTCAGGTTTTATTTTGCTATAATGTTATGAGATTGAGCACAATTTTGTTACAAAAAAGGGGGGAAGGCAATAAATACTAATAATTAGATAAACTTTTAATAATTTGTATCACGTTTATACTAATTACTTCATCAATTCACCAGGCTTGGAGGCCCCCTCAGCAATCGTCCTTGACCCCTCAAGAGGCAAGATGTTCTGGGCTGACTCAGGTTCCTCACCTCGTATCGAAGTATCCTGGATGGACGGCAGCAAACGTCGCCCTATCATCACCGAGGGTCTACGTCACCCCACAGCCCTCGCTGTTGACACAGCCATGGGACACGCAGCAATCTACTGGGCTGACGCCAAGATGAACGTCATTGAATTAGCAAGACAAGATGGAAGTAACAGAATTGTCATCTTACGTGGAGAAAATCTAAAACATCCAATATCACTAGATGTATTTGAATCTGATCTGTTCTGGGCTACAAGAGATACAGGAGAGTTGATCAAGCAAGATAAATTTGGACGTGGTGTACCGGTGGTTATTGCTAAGGACTTGGTTAACCCCTCAGCTGTCAAAGGTACGATAAAATTGTAAAATAAAGGACCTGCAAGCTAGAATAAAGTTTGAAAATATGGGTTTAGTAGTGTTTTGTAGCAAATAATTCTTACACGTAAATTATTTACATATTAAATTACTATTTAAACCATTGCAATAAAAATATGAGATATTATTTCGACCGGAAGCACCCCCTTTTCTCAGATTCTAATCAATTAAGTTATAGGAATGAAATTCAGCACTTATTGAGTTCAATATTATATTGATTACCTGTAAAATTTTGGTGCGTTTATCTGGGGAAATTACGTGAGAAAAAGGGGGGTGCATCCGGTTGCAAAAATCTCTGATCTTGTTTTTGCCAGGGTGATTTTTTTTATTATTATTTATTTAATTACTTTTACTTATTTATTTATATTTCAGCGTACCACATGCAGCGCTACAACACCTCGGCTGCAGACAGGTGCCATGACGTCCAGTGCTCACACTTGTGTCTCCTAGTACCAGGAGGTCACCGCTGCGCATGTCCTGATGGTGCAACTCAGAGGCAGAGCAGTAATGAAGTTCTCTGTGATGCTCGTAAGTTATCAATAAAGTTTTAGCACAAAACTTTCAAACATTTTTCTTGTGTGAATCGATTATATAAGTATTTTGCTTGAGTTGAAAAATTATTAAAAAGTTTGATTATTTCTTTTTCCATAATTTTTTTATCAAAATAAATTTGCATTTTTCAATGTTTCAATAAAATTATAGATTTCAAGTATATTATCTTGAAACTTTAATAAACTGATGAAATTTTTCTCAATTTGAAAAGTTTATTTGCCCTCATAATGTCTATTTTAAACCATATATATCGATTGATATGCCGCAAAATATCTCAAATTGTTCGTAATTATCATAAATGTCTAAACTTCTATGTTGAAAGACGAGCTATTTGTGATAACGTTGGAAATTTTAAGCAATGTGCGGTATCAACGTTGATATTAAATTTTATTTTATTGCCGGATGTATTTCAATTCATAATTCAATTTTCAGCTTCTGAACGACCCAGACCACAACCTCGTGTATGCGCATGTCAAAATGGTGGTATATGCCTTGAACCTGAAGCTGGAGGTACCCTTGCTTGTGAATGTCCACCTGATTTCCAAGGTAGTTTCTGTGCTGACCACATCGCAAGAACACGAGTACCGGGAGCTGATGGACCAACACGTTCCGCTGCAATCCTCATCTCTCTACTCGTCATAGTGCTCATTGCTGCAGCCCTCGGTGCCGCATGGTTCGTCTTCCGTTATAGACCATTCACAAAAGGTTCCGTATTAGGATCATCACAAAGTGTCTCCTTTAGACATGGTACTAATGTTGAATTTGGATCACCAACTTTCTCTCCATCTGCACAACCAGAACCTATAGATGCTGAATATGATATGGGAGAACTTGGAAAAACAAGAAATTTCAGTAATCCAATGTATGATGCATTAGACGGTGCTGGTACTGCACCTACAGTTGGACCTACAGGAATTTATGAAGTTCCAGCGGAAGTTGTTGCAGCTGCTAGTAAAAAAGTAGAACCACCTTCTGCTGTAGTAGCTCCACCAGCTTCACAAAGAAATAATTCAAAACCTTCTCCGCCAATACGTAGACGAGAATTAGATCCAGCGCCTGTTGATTCAGGAAAAGATACACAAAAATTAGTAGAAGAAGATCCTTCATCGGAATGTTAAAATAATGTCATATGAAAAATTAATAATTATAAAAGTGTCATTTTTTAATTATATAGGAAATGTTTTAAGCAATTTTTCCATCTCTTCAACATATTAGTATATATATATAATTTTTTCCATTTTACGTACTGAAATTATTTATAAAATAAAAATGCGTTGTTACAAATTGAAAAGTTTAATTAAAAGAAAAATATTGGCCATTAACTTAAAAATTAAATTTAATAATTAATTTTCTCGTATGTTAATATGTTAAACTGCGAAAAAGAAAAAAACTAAATATCAGTATTTTAATTTAGTTTTATATATATAATGTCTTTAGTTTATTATTATTATTTTTTACACGCTTTTAAAATCGTAAACTTTTTACTTGCATCACAACCTGTGAGTTAACTTAATTGCAGTTTCAGGAAGTACTTTGTGAAATCCATATTTATTTATACATGAATACACAGCAAAAAAAAGCATAAAGTTTTATGAAAGCATATCCAATATTTTTACCTAAATTCCGATATCAACATATAATTCATTAACAAATCAATTGTAATACAAAATAACATTTTTATTTTATTCTATAATAAGTATCGTAAAACACAAGTTCATCAAAACGAGTTATTTGTATATTACAATGAAAAAAAAAATTAAATCTTAATTTTTCTCCACTTTTAATGCACAGTTGAAAAAAAAATTCAACTAAAATTTTAAATTAAAAATGCACAGTTACTATTTCTTAATTTAAATACTTATTAACATTTCCTATAATATATATTGTAACTAAAAAATAATAATTTATGAAAAAAAAATGCATTAAAGTTGCATTATACAAAGAATAACGACTGCAAAATAAATAGCAATAAAAAGTGCAAATTTGTACTTTTTATAAAATAAAAAAAAATGCCAACTGAGAATATATTTAATCTCTACAGCACAAAATAATCCAATATTTGTGATGCTAAATATAATTCCATAATAATTCCATAAAAAAGAAGAAAGTATATCATTTTATATAAAAGAATGAAGAAAAAAAATAAGTGCAATAATAAATAAATCCCCGCCCCAAACATAAAAAAAAGAGTGAAAAATCCAGTGCTAATACATAAAAAGACTTTAAAACGAGGATATTTGTTATATAAAAAAAAAAATGTATGAACATTGTAAGATGAAAGAAATGAACATTTAAAAAAAAAAGAGAGAAAAGAAAGTTTTTATATTATAATATATAATTGAAAAAAAAAATGCAAAAATTATTTTTTTATCCGAGGTTGGGGTAGATGAATAATATTAATAAAAGTAGTTTGTACATTCCAATTTTTTTTTATTGTAAATATATATTATTGAAAGAAAAAAAAATGCAAATTTATTTTGTTTATTTTGCATTTTTTTTTTATTTGTTGTGGTAACTTGATTTTTTTTAACTAAATAAAATTTGTACAGAACCATATAAGAAAAAAAATTAAAATTAAATTAATAATGAAAAGAAAAAAAATATAATTATATTATTGACTAGTTTTAAGAAGAAAAAAAATTATATAAATAATATATAAATAATTTAATTTAAAGATATAATACGTGTTTCATTTTTATTTTTTTTTTTATTATTTTTTTTAAAGATCTGACAATTATTTTATGCTATTATGTTATGTAACATGTACTATATTAAAAAAAAATATTTTTTTGGACACAATTTAAATGATGATATTATATAAATGCATTTTTTAAGTTTTATATTTTATTATATTTTCTCCTTTAGTTTATACTCAAGTATTTTTTCTAAGTATTAATAATAAAATATTTTTTTAAATAGTGTCCAAAATATCTATTAATAGCAGGCTATATTAAATGGAGAAAAAAAATGCTTTATTTTAAATAATTTGTTGAGGCAATATTTTTGTGTTTTTTGACTGTACATTCCAATGATATTAAAACATTCTGCTGTTATAATCTTTTTGCTAATTATTTTCTGTAAGATTTTTTTTTTTTAAACTCCGTATCTGAATCTCTGTCAGTTTTTTATCCTTTCTCATTTCAAGCTATAAACAAATGGTGTATTAGAAACCAGTAACGACAATTTCGTCTCACTCACGCAAAAAGCAACGCCCCTTTCCTTTTTTTTTTTTTTTTTTTTTTTTTTTGATGACTATACAATTTTTTTAGTTTATTTAGTTGTTACGAGTAGTTAAAAAAGAGGTATCAAAAGGGGGTGTTAGTGAGAGGGAAATATCAATTGATAGGTGTAGTAATAGTTTTGTAAAATTATTGCATATTACATTTGTAATTTTAATAATTTGAAAATATCATTAAACCATAAGAATTATAAAAAGGCTTTGCTAACATATGGAATTTTTAAATTTTACTTTTCTAAATTTTTATTACGAATAATTTTGTAATAAAATAATAATATTGCAATTATAATACTATTAATATAAACTTGAATTATATTTACGATTGAATTTCGTATTTTTACACCATTCTGACTGCAATTTAAAAAAAATATATATAATTACAAAAAATAGTTAATATTTTTCAATAAATGAAAATAATTCCTTCGTATTTATTTAATTATTCCCTATACCTTTTTTTCCAAGTCAAATGGTTTTATATATAAATAGCTGAACTGTACTTAAATAAAGCATATCACATTAATAAATAAATAGCAAAAAATAATAATAATATTAAATAAAGAAAAGATACAGCATCCGTCCCACATCACAAAAAAAAAAAAATAAATAAATAAAAAAAAAAAACAGCAGCAGCAATGTAAAACCTAACTTTTGTAATAAAATAATCACCGCTCAAACTTGGTTGTTCTGCTATCTGAGAGAATAACATGAGAAAAAAATAAATAAAATTTGTTGTAAAATGATTAAAATATAAATGTATTTTTATTTATATTTTTCCTATTATTATACAAAAAATTACTTTATATTATATGTTTAACGTCTAAGATAGTTTAAGATAGATAAAGAGAAATAAAATAAAATGGAATAAAATAATTTAAAATAAAATAATCGTAAAGTTTATAAAGATGATAACTCAAAATTTTTATAATATCGTGAACTCCCATTTTATCATTGCTTTATTTATATATATGCCTATAGGCATCTTATTCTTAAGTAACAGAACAGATATTTCTGTCTTTAAAATTTAAGCTAAAAGTATCACACTTCCTTAATTGCAACCATAACCAAAATCAAGTTACTTTTAATGTTATTTGGTATCATAATTTTCTGAACTGCAATACAATATAATATACCTACAACGACATTAGTTAATAACGTAGTATTTTTACGTAAACAAGACAAAAAACTCCAACTTCTCTTTCAATCAAACAGGGCACAGTCAAAAATATAAGAGGTAATAGTACAAAGTCTAATATCTCTATTTTATAAGCAAAATAAGCGTTTCATTCAGTTGAGGTCTGTTCATCAGTCAGTGCAGTTCTAGTTTTAGTAAAGCTGTTCTTTTAGCTTTAAAGTTTTTTTTTATACCAGTTTAATATTAAATTAAATTCTGTGACCTATGAATGTTAATTAATGATATAATAATAAAGAATAAAATCAAAAATACATATATTACAAAAATAATTGTGTTACTTTATGTAACTTGTGAACAAAGTGTTAAAATGTAATATTATTAATTAACTATGCTACTATTTATACAAGTTATTAAACAACATTATTCGTGACCTTCATGGGGTAAGTCATCATAAAACTGTCTGATAGTCACTTTGTGCGTGGATATCTGATAGTCACTTTGTGTAAAACGACATAGTCAGATTGTGCGAACGGCGAGAAAGTCTGATAGTCAGATTGTGCGAATCGCGAGAAAGTCTGATAGTCAGATTGTGCGAACGGCGAGGAAGTCTGATAGTCAGATTGTGTGTACGCGCGAGATATTCTGATGATCAGTATGATCACATTAGCCGCGTAGCCGTCGATATAGATTTTTTTTTTTTTTTTTTTTTTTGCTAAAATTAAAGTTTTGTAAGTTATTACATAATTATATATTATACTATGTCTATTTTGTTCCGCAAATAAACCACACTTATGCTTCATTTGACATCATTTTACGCCCCTCATATAAGGAAATTTTGTGCGGCGTGTGGTTTTTATTTCAACATGATTATAATTTCATTGACGGAAATAGGATATGAGTAAGATTAGCATTATGTGTTATTTAATTAAAGATTATACACAACTTTATGTCACATTTAGTTCTATACGCAGTTCTTTCTGGTATGGCACGAACATCCATTATGAATTTCAACATGATTGAAAGTAAGTATTACATACAAATAATATTAACTAATTTTTAAACTATCATTAAATTATTGTAATTTTAAAATTATTTATATAAAGGCATAGAAAACATAAAAACATTATATATATATTACAAAACACATGGGACTTACATAAATAATATTAATTGGTCTCAAAACCCAACTGTAGCGTCGTAGCAGTGATCAGAAAATTTCGATTTATGTAAGCTGCACAACATTTTCATACTAGTTTGTGCCTGTTTCTGACGTCATAAACAGAAATATTCACGCAAATTGTATCTTTTACAGTTTTTTCACGCTCTCTTTTGGGGCCACATTTACATTTTGGTAAAAATTATCATCAGTTTTGTAGATCCCATTTTGTGTTTAATGATTAAAAAGAACGTGCTGTTTTATGTTTTCTATACCTATATCACTTTTATTGTAAAATCAGTTTATAATTAGGATATTAAGTATATTTAAAAGCATCAATGAAGAAATAGTTTTTAAATTATAAAACGTGGCCATTCATTCCTTTCATGTTATTTTCCTGTAAAATATTCTGAAAGTTTTATTACTTGATTTGTATGTATACTTCGTTTATCTGTACCCAATGTAATTGAAATGTGTACTACTGATACACGCAACTCTAAAAATTGGTGCATTACGAATACTAACTAATTTAAGATAAATAGATAATCTCATTAAGTTATTATGAGTAGCTAAAATAATGCATTTTAGCAAGTTATTAAAAATAGCTAATTTAAGTTGTTTTAAGCTATTTTAAGTTAAAATAGCTATTATTGTTAATAATTTGCTAAAATGCATTATTTTAGCTACTCATAATAACTTAAAAGTGATTAGCTTAAGTAAGTTAGTATTCGTAACTAAAGTAATGCACCAATGTATAGGGTGTGTACGCATGACGTCATTCTGAGTGCTTTTCAATGCTCTTCTTGAGCAATAAATAACATTGCAGCATAGGACAAGGGTAGTTTATAGCTATTTTCTTTGGAAAATTAGCTATTTTTTGGTCATTATTATTTTTTTTGCATACTTGAGGTACTAATTCAACCTGTTAACAACATCAATGCTCTCAAAAATATTGCGAAGTATTTTTAAACTGACAAAATGTGCCATTCTCCTATACCGGCCAATGTTATTTAGTACTCACTTATGACGTCGACTTTAACATGAATGAAACCACCCTATAGAGTATTGCTATAAAGACGGGTTAAATTCATGAATAAATACCGCGTTTTGTAAATTTTGCTATGGTGGTGATAGCAAAAGGAAAGAACAACGCCTTCAATAATACAGTCATATATTTAACTAAAAATACTATTTATTATTTTTCCATCCTCCAAGCTGAAATGGTTACCACGCACAGAAAAAATAATGTACTTTATTTAAAGCCCTTGTCAACTTACTTTTTTTATCATTTAGAATACTAGATTGATAATTACCATATACCATACCTTAATATCCAAGAATTAGACACCAAACATATTGATTTTGTATTTATTTTCATTTATTTTCCTTTTTGCGGTTATATCACGTATATGACGTCACAATGTACCGATGGGGTCGTGATAGGGGTAAAGAACTTGAAGGAGGGTCTTAAATTAATCATGTGATGAGAGCAGTGACTGTGATTGGCGGCGGTACATTGTGACGTCAGATACGTGATATAACAAGATCAACGTGATGGTGTCTAATTCATGGATAATAAGGTATGGTAATTATCAATCTAGTATTCTAAATTATAAAAAAGTAAGTTGACAAGGCCTTTAAGCTACATTGAATAATTCCTATATTGTAGAGTATAAATGTTGCTATTTTGTAATAGCGTAAGTAATTATTCTGAACATCTTAACTATTTTTGTGTTACGTATATACTGTAATATAATCGCAGCACAAATATCATAATTATAACGTATTTATTTTTGTTCGTGCAAAAAAAAAAAAAAAAAAAAAAAACGAAGAAAATGAAAATAATAGAAAACATAACTAAAAAAAACGCTGTTATGCATGAACAAATATAAATCGTAATAATTAATTATACAATAAATCAATAACTATTTATTATTAACTTTACATTCAATTCCAAATTAGCAGCAACATTTATACTTGATGACGCACTCACAGCATAAATACAATTAATTAAATTTCCGTGTATTATATTTATAATATTTCTATAAGCCGTCTAGTTATATATATATATATATATATATATATGATAAGAAAACTTCTTGGTGAAATAAAATTACTGTCTTACCTTCTGTGAAGACACTGGGCTTTACACTCGCTGATATCACTATTTTAAATAACAATATAATAAAATAATAGTCACTTTGTACATAATAATTAAAAACACTCAATTCACAGTCTTTTTAAAAATTACATAGCTATGTTATTTACACACAATGTTTAACGTTTTCGGAGACTATACAGTATATATATATATATATATATATATATATATATACACACATACATACATATATGTACATATATATTTTTATGTAAAATATGATTATAATTTCTGTACAGATCCCAGAACGCACCAAGACGATAGAAACACACAGGAATTAACCGATTTCCACATTGATAAAGTAATACGATCAATCGAGAGTAATGACATGAACCTGTTTTCCCAACAATTAAAAGTCGCGAGTTTAGATGATGTGAAGTCACATTTGGATCTCATTTCTATTCAACTAGCACAACATGGAGCGGTAAGTAGAAATTGACTTAAATTATTAATTGATTTTGATTTATTATTATTATTATTATTGTAGGCACGGGAGGATTTTCAAAGGCTCCTAGACCAAACAAACTTTATTGAAAGCCTGTATTTACCAGACTACAGTTGGGAGCTATTCGATCGAGTTAATAAATTAGACGTAAAAAGAGTTAAGTTTCTGTGTGAAAATCTCGCAGCAAATGTGAAAAAATCTTATAATGGAAAAACATGTTTTTTTCTTGCAATCTTAAAATGGTGTGAAATATCTGAAGAAAATAAGAATAAAATAGAACAAATTAAAAGTATATTGGAAATATTGCTACGTAAAGCTCCTGATATAAAAAATTTCAAAGTACAAATCGATGAAAATAGTGATGAAATTATGACTCCGTTAACTTACGCTGTAATAAAAGAAAAATGGATTATAGTTGACTTTTTACTACAAAAGGATGCAGCAATTGAAAATGAAGATATTTTCAGTCAAATTCAATCACATAAGAACATTAATGAGAACATTATTAAACAAATGAATGAATATAAAAATAAATTACATTTGTTTACGTTATTATCTGAGAAAAATGAAGATGACTTCATAGAGTATTTCAACAATTCAAATGGTGATGTTAACAGTGAAAATGGGACTTACACATTTTTACAACTTGCATGTATAAATAATTTAGCAAAAGTGGTTAAATTTCTAATAGAAAATCATGTAAATATAAATAAATATAGCGGAGAACCATATCATAGTTTAGTATTAGCCGCAATACATGGAACTAATGAATTCTTTAACTCATTAGTTGAAACTCTAAAAGGAACAAATGAAAATATAAATATTGAGAATACAAATTGTATTGATTTATTAACAACAACTCATATTTGTGGTGGTACAATTATTCAAAATCTTGCTTATTATTGGATAAATTTGCAAAATATTAGTAGTGAAACAAAAGAAAATGTTAAAATCTTAGTAGAAAAAGCAGTTGCTTCAAAAATTGACATAAATAATAAATCAATACTATTAAAAACTGCATTAAGAATCTCAAGTACTGCAAATGATAAATATCTATTTATATTATTATTAAATAATGGTGCCTTTAGATCATTAGATAGTGTATGTATCTCAAATATAAAACCTGAATTACTTGAAGAATATTTAGACTCTAAAATTAAAATATTAAATATTGAAAAAATATATTTAAAAATATCTAAAAAATTAACAAATCAAAATGTTATTTTAAATTATGATTTTATGTCATCCAACAATTTTGGAAATTTATCAGAAATGTCACCAATATTTACTATAAGTCAATCGCAAGAACATCAATATTTATTAGAACATCCTATTATAGTTAATTTCTTACATTTAAAATGGTTAAAATTATATAAAATATATTTAGCAAATATTTTATTGTTTTTTCTATTTACTTTAAGTATTTCAACTTATATTCTTACGTTTGATTTCAATCAAATTCTTGTAAATAATTCAATCATATCGAATCCAATAGATAATGTAAATACAAAGGAAATATTATATTGGATTAATTTTATAACTATAGTATTATTATTAATTTTATTAATAATAAGAGAATTATTTCAAATACTGTTAACGAAAATAAATTATTTTAAGAATTTAGAAAATTGGTTAGAAATTATTGTAATATTATGTACAATATTAGTATTATGTAACTCATCATTTTTTTATTTAATTAGTGTTAAGAATATTAGTGCGATATTAATTATTGTTGCTTATATGCTATTAATACTTATATTTGGAAAATATCCAAGAATATCAAAATATAGTACAATGTTTATAAATGTTGCTAAAAAGACGGTTAAAATATTATTATGTTTTTTACCATCAATTTTAGCATTTGCGTTTGGATTTTATATTATATTTTATAGTATACCTGAAAATCAATTTGAAAATATTAGTATATCTTTACGAAAAACTATAATTATGATTATAGGTGAAATTGATATTGAACCTACAGGTATAGAAAATAATGGTACAATAATTGGTATTGTTATATTAATATTTATAATATTAATGACAATAATACTAATGAATTTAATTAACGCATTAGCTATTTCTGATACTCAGTCTGTTATTGATAAAGCAAAAAGGTATTGTTTACTTTCTAATATTAAATTATATACAGAATTAGAAACCATATGTGATGAAACTAATACAAGTTTTACATTATTTGGTATAAATTTTCCTTTACTTTTTAATTTTATTGAAAAAATTAGAAATTATCAATTACAAAGATCAAAAGTATTTCCTTTAGAAAATCATAATAAAGATGGAATTTTTTTAATATTGTATAAAAATAAATGTAATCCTAGTATTCCAAATATTTGTGGTGGAAGTATGAAGCAATCTTTTTATCGTTTTGTACTTGGGGTTGATTTTGATTGTATTTATGAAGCTTGCTGTAAAATTAAAAATGACAATTTGTAAATTAATAACTGGGAGTATTAGGCAACGTATGCTTTACTTTTATGCAAAGTTTTAGTATAATTATGCATAATATTATACTGTACGTTCCGTTAATTAGGTTTATATTTGTATATAGTTTGGAACATTTTTTATTTACTATCAGTACATTACTATACAAGTCTTGTAAATTTATAAAAGAATCCAATTTTTCAATTTTCTAAAATTAGTTGTAATAATCGTAATCATAAATTTATATTTGTTTAATATACTTTTATGATGGAAATATTTATGAAATGCAGCATACATTAATTTTCTGATATCCAAGGACCATACAAGTGGATAATATATCCTCTTTGAAGCCACTAAATAGTTAAAAAGTCAAATATTGTGTAAAATTAGAATATTATTTATGTTTTTGGTACTGTTTTAAAAACGTAAAGAAGTTATCTCATCACATTGTCTTGTATCAAAAAAATTGCTTGCTTCTGTTATTTATAGAATTCAATGAGTTTTGTATTACAATATTGCGTAAAAAGTGTCTCATTTATGTTTATGTATTATAATTATAATTCAAAGCTATTTGTCTGTAAATTACATGTATATTAAAAATGTAAATATATACTTCTGGTCAAGCTACGTGTAATACGGTTGAAAAACCGTGTATGCTCCTTAAATAAAGTTATCATATTATATTATTAAATAATAAAACTGATAAATATTATTATAATAAAATACCGCTCTCTCTCTCTCTCTCTCTCTCTCTCTTCATTATTATTTATTTATTTTTTGCTATACAGCATACACATTAACCTCTAACCTATTACACATTAACCTATCTAGCGTGCATACATTTCGTTGACTGCGTGCACTCACTATACAGGAAAATATATAATATACTCACTTCCGTTGAACGTTTGGTGTACTTCCTGGATAATAAATACATGCATACTTTACATTATGTCTGGTACACAACATGATCGTGATTTGGAGGTTATCGGTTTAAAAAATTGTTAAAAAATTTCAATAGCTTAAAACACGTGAAAGTATGTCTAGTATTTCTCATTTAAATTTCTCCAAAATCGGTGGAGTAGTTTTCTCAAAAATCGCAAAAAACGTGTTTTTCTCCATAAGCATAATGATAAATTAGGGGACCCTTAGCTTTCCCCGCAGCACCCCGCGCGCTAAACCGATAACGTCCATTCAAAAACTTGCTCTAAAAATTTGCAATGCTAAATCACATGTTGAACCTGAATGATAAAATAACCGCAATTGGTGTGTAACATATATAATATACCCCCGTAAACTGCAACGCTAACTAACTAGTTAAACCGTAGTTAAGTTGTTATTTTGATTGTTGCAAGAATAAAAAAAAAAAGATAACTAAGGTTTAACTAGAGGTTGCAGCTTACAGCCCTAAAGTACAATTTCTTTTGATCTGTGTGTCAAAATAAAAGCTTCTAATGCTCAGCTGGAAAGTGTAAATAGTTCTGTTGAATTATAGTCAGGACTCAGAAGGATGCGGAAGCTGTGGAATGTGCAGATCTTTTAGACGCAGAGATATCACTTTGTTATCACAAAGCAGCGACTGCTTTTGGTTATTATTTTTAATTGTATTTTAACTATATCTCTAAGTTTATAGTGTTTTCTAATACAGCACAGCCAATTAACAATTAAGTTTTATTAATTGCTAAAACATTATTATATTTTTCAATACAAATTATGAATTTGTTCTACATCTTTTATCATAGCGTTGATATTTGTACATACTGTTTTATTATAAATATACAAAAGAAATAAGCATTATATTTTAGTGTCAGTATTGCTATTATTATACAATTTTATTTTCATTACTCAATTATCTGATTTATTTATTACAGAAGTAAAGTTTTCATAGTCCTTTTCAAACTTTCTTAATAATTACAGTTAAAATTAAAGCCCTTGTCATCTTACTTTTTTATCATTTAGAATACTAGATTGATAATTACCATACCTTATTCTTATTGTCTATGAATTAGACACCAACACGTTGATTTTGTATTTATTTTCATTTATTTTTAATTTAGCGGTTATTTCACGCATCTGACGTCACAATATACCGATGGGGCCATGACAGGGGTAAAGAACTTTAGGGGGGGGGGCTTAAATTTATCACGTGATCAGAGCGGTGACTGTGATTGGCGGTGGTACCATGTGACGTCAGATACGTGAAATAACTATTAAAAAGAAAATAAATTAAAATAAATACAAAATCAACGTGGTGGAGTCTAATTCATGGATAATAAGGTATAGTAATTATCAATCTAGTAATCTAAATGATAAAAAAAGTAAGTTGACAAGGGCTTTAAAGAGACATATGGCTTAAAAAATTGTGTTCCTCTCTTTGATAAATCATGAGATGGGACTATAATATACACAACACATGGAAAGAATAAATTACGTAAAATTTATGAGGTATGTTATGTCATTATAGCGTAAATGATACTAAATTAGAACAACATATTATATAAATAGTCTACGCTATAATACAATATAATATTTGTACAATGTAACATAGTTATTATGTAATTAATTATACTGTTTTTAACAAATTGTGTTGAACATGAGCTAGAATAATTATTACATATTTATTTCTGTCCGTGCACATATTATGCCCCGTAACCCTTCATTACTCTCACAAAAACTGGAGAGAAAACTTGTAAAGTAAGCAGACTTGGGTAGGAACGATGTTACGTAATTTCACTTACTTTTGGTGTAAAAATAACGAAACATCATTACTTTTTAATAGCAGTAACTGTAACGCGTTACTTTTTCGTTAAAAAATCACACAATATTTTTAACACGTTTTGAAAAATGTTTTTATTTATTTATTTTTTTTTTTAAGTAAATAACTTTAAGTAACGTTAAGAGTAACTTCACTACTTTTAAAAGTAGTAAGTAACGTAGTGTCATTACTTTTTCTTGGAGTATAGTGAGTAACGTAACGAAGTTACCAAAAATCAGTAACGTATAACCAAGTCTGATAGTAAGCAACCCACTCTACAATTTCTATCATATAGACCCAAAAATTTTAACGTCATGAATTGCATACTTTACTTTTTATAACCCTAGTTTTAAAATTGAGGGACACAATGTGTGTATGAGTATTGAGTGATGAATTTTACATTTACGATTTCATTTTTTAAGGTCATAGTGTCCCTTTAAAGGCGTAGAACACCTTGAACCAAAAACATGTCTAACATCCTAACATGCCTAAACATCAATTTTGATTTGGTCGGAGTCATTGATTTCTAATTTATTTTCCATTCATGAAATTGCAGCTGCAGGTTTATGACGTCACAGCTCGCTTGTTTCCGCGCACGTGGACTAGTAAGCTGTGACGTCATAAACCCGCAGTTGCCATTTCGTAAGAGAAAAATAAATAAGAAATCAATGACTCCGGCCAAATCAACGTTGATAAATATCATATATAGGTATGTTAGGATATAGACATGTTTTTTGTTCAAGGTGTTCTACTCCTGAATATCAAATATTTATACAAAGAATAATTGTTATATCCTTTATCTATTATAACTAAATTAAATATAAATAGGGAGGGGTAAAAAATCATAAAATTGCATTCATGTATTCAATTTTCTGCAGGAAAAAAAAGTACATAATTTTACAGAGAAAAACTTTCATTTTTTTTAATGGCAATTGTACATATTTTTTCAATGATAAAAAAATTGAATATATGTAAATTAATGCACTTTTAATAAAACACGAAGTAAAATACATTGAAGAAGATCATATTTATTTCCATTAATATATTAAAGTACATTTAAACACATATACATCAAATTGAATATAGTTATATTTTAACACCGATTAAATATAATATTGGATATAATTATGTGATTTTCATTTTTTTTTTCTTCTTTCAAATGTAAATTGCTGTAATTTGTAGTTTTTTTTCTTGAAATGTTGGTTGCTTTTTTTTTATGTATGTTTTTGTGATTTTTATATATTATATTGATTAAATATGTTTTACATTTATAAAACATCGAGAGAAAAAATGGAATATTATATTATTGATTAAGTATATGGTTATTATACGATTATTATTATTGTTGAATATATATTTTTTTTTTGGCACGAACATTTATATATAATAATGATAATATTAATAATTTAGTAGTTTTTTTTTTCTTGATAAGTTATTTCTGCTTTTTTTAGAAGCTGGCGGGAAAATGCAAATAACCTATTTTTTTGTTTTCTTCATTTTCACTTTTTTGTGCTTTTGTTAATTTTTAAATAGACACCAACTTACATACTAAAATGACACCTATATTATATTTATATTAATTTAATAATATTAATTATACACTTAACTATACACGGTAAAATCTTAGCCATAAAATAGACACTTAATACATCAATAATTTTTGTATATGAGGAATACATTTAAAAACATTTAGGTTAGCACATTTATTAAAAAAAAATTGAAGCAATACATTTTATAAAGCCCTCTTAATATATACATACATATATAGGAAAAGAAGAAAAGTGAATTACTTTTAATCTATAAACAATAATAATTAAATCTTATGAACAATCGATTTAAATATAGATCTATCAATAAAATGTATAGATAAGTTATCGATTTATCGTATTTACAATCGATAAAGATTAATTATCATTTTATTTTGTTAAATAGTATTCACCCATGATTTATAAAAACCTATCAAAATACATTTTTTTTAATATGGATCGATGGTAAAATTTTGAATGTGCTTACGGCCAATAAAAATGCAAAGATTTGATAAGTTTTATACATGAATATATATATTAATATAAAAAAAGGGCAACAATTATCTTAAATATTAAACATTCAGATTAATATATATATATTTATGTATTCCATTAAACATTTATAATATATAATAAAAGGCTAAGATTTCCGCCTAAATAACATTTAAACACCAAATTATTTATTAATGGGTTGTATTTATTATCATAATTAAACATTAATAATAATATAAGATAGATCCTTTTTTTTAATTTAACACTTTATCTTAATAATTAATAATAGAAAATAAATGCAATCACTTTTTTTTGTTTATTTTGTAATAAACGTTTTTATAAAGTTTTTTTTTTTTAGTTAATTATTTAATTTAATTTTTTTGTTTAATTTATTCCCTTGTAACTTAAAAAGTACACAATCATAAGAAAGGTAACTACATTCAGTGTGGAATTGCGATGGAATTGCAAAAACGTAGCAACAATTTCGAATCATTATGTAGTGGTAAATCTTAAAAAGTTGTAAAGAAAATTTTAAAACAAACTTTCCAAATAAAGTTTTATAATATAGTTTGATTTGATTTTTGTTTTAAAAATTGCATATATTTTTTATTTTATCTTATATTTAAGTTTTTTCATATATTTTAAAAAACACTGATATACAATTATGTTTTTATTTTATAATTAATATTTATTTTTTCACTTATATACTAATAAAAATTAGCTGTAATTAAAAGTCAGCTTACACATATATTTTTTTTAGGTTGTTGTCGTTTCATTTTTTTTTAACATAGATTGGTTATATTTTTTTAAGGATTTTTTTTCTTATAAGTATAATTTTTTTGTTTTGTTATTTTTTATTTTTTTTTATATTTTTTTTTTCTTAGCGTTATTTTTTTTTCTTGTTCTTCTCCTCCTTACTGTCGGTTTCTACGCCCTGATCCATTGGACCCACCTGAAATGAAAAATTAATTAGTGTTATAGTTTACATTTATTTTTATTTTATTTTATTTATTAAACACCAAGGTGTACTTATACATAGTATATATTTACATTGCACTCTATAAGTCTACAGTTTTGCATATTGACTTAATGATAGGGTCCGAGATGGACAATGAATTAAGTGGTACCTAGTACATATTGGCCACCACATAACAAACATACATATTTATCATTACACTAGTGATATTCTTGATATTCTTATTAAAAGTATAATCTGTTCACTTTTAAAAAAAATATATGTACTGTATATTTACTTTTTAAATAATAATAATTATATTCTAACATAAACATATATTGGTAGCATATTCTGAAAGCTCAGTATGCATCACAGTAACTATTTTGAAAGAATTTTAAAAAGTGTCTATTTTGCACTTTCAATTAATGAAACCTTTTTATAAAGAATTGGCAGACGATATTTATCGCCTTGCTTACAGTAGCTCTTTAAAAAAGCAATTAAAAATGTTACCAGGGCTTTTTTCCAGATTTATTTATTATTATTATTACTTTTTTTTTAGTCTGGTTGGAATATTTTATTACGTTCCATGTATTTACAGAATAGAACAAGTCAAGTCAAAAACACAACATACATATATAAAAAATAATATTAAATGTATAGCAATTAAACTATGTCTTATTTAGATTAATTATATTTGTCATTATTAACTGTTAAATAATCTAATACACTGTAAAACATATTTTCGAGGAGGTATTTCTGTACTGATTTCTTAAATAATAAATATAATTTACATTGTTTAATACTGGATGGTAGCGCATTATATAGATGAGGAATAAAATATTCTGGACTTTTTTTACTAAGGCGAATACCTAATTATGCTTCGAAAATTTAGGGTCGTTTTTTAAGTGAGTATTGCACTATATTCATATTGCACATTCTATATTTTGAATAAATATATATAATCTAATTAGAAGATCAAAATATGAAATGCAGAAAAACACGACTTTTTTTTTTATTAAATGGGGAGGGATAGATTATCTACATTCTACGTACAGTACTTAAACATAGCATTAGCACGCAAAATAAATATTTAATATAATGTTAAAAAAAAAAAGACATTTAAAAGAAAAGGTGATATTTTAAGCTGCCTGACTGCTCCTTAAAAACGCTAATAAATAATTTTATACCATATATCTTAAGAAATATAATAAAAAATTATCTTAATAATTTCACTTATTAAAATTCCCAACTTGTACAAACTTATTAAATTATACATAATGTAAGTTTTTTTTTTTTAAGAAAAATTTTGTAGCTATCAATAATACTGAATAATATTAAAGATTTTAATCGCCAAGTTGATATAGTGGTATAAATTTGCAATGTGACATTTACCAGCCGTTTTTTCTTATCACAGCACGTTATATAACTACATATAGATAAAATCCATAACTATGGGACATACATACTATAACGTTATACGGATACGTATATATACGCGTACAGTGATTTATTACGCAATATATTATAAGATATATATAGATTCAATATCAAGTTTATAGTAAAATACTGACATTCAGAACGTGAGTGTTCACATAGGGAAGTTTTTTTTATCGTTTAAAAATATGAAATTTTTTCTGTATACTATATACACTATAGGGTGTATCCTATGCGCTTGGAGGCCATACTGGAGTAGTGAATAACATTGCTGATTACACTACGTTTAAGGCAATTTTCTTTGGGACTTCGGTTAATTTTTTACTATTGTTATTTTTCTCACATACTTGCGATACTAATTCAACATATTTACAGCATCAATGCTCTCAAAAATATTGCATAGTGTTTTTAAACTGGCAAAATGAGTAATTTTTCTATGCAGCCCATGTTATTGAGTGATCCAACATGGTGTCGCCTTAAACACCATACACCCCTATACATATATGTAATGAAATAAAAACCGATTATTGTAAATATTTTTATTTTAAAGTACAAATGAGCATTATGAATTTTAAAGAGCATTATTTAGTTCTAATTTATCTTAAATTTTAAGTTTAGTACCATATTGGTACTGATAGAATATTCTAAATTAGAATATTAATTAAAAATTCTTTATATTTTTATACGAGCGGTTTATAAAAAAATACGAATAAATAAAGATTTTCTATTACACAATTGTTGGAGTACTCTTGAATAGATTGACTTTTTTTTATCATTTAAAAACTTTTTTTTTTCATTGAAATAACATGGAAATTTAAATGAGATTATTTAAATGATAAAAAAATTCAATCTTAGTTGAAAGTACATGAATACATTGCTTTCAGCTATGGAACAACTTAATATTTTTCTTCGAGTTTTTACCCCTTTATTTTATCTCTAGCTCGCATTATTCATATAAGCTAGTACAACTCTTTTCTTTAATTAAAAATAACATAGTATACTATTCATTTGACATAATGCAAAAATCGAACGTTATTTCTAACTACTGGACAATCTATAGGGTGTATGCGGGTGACGTCATATTTAATGCGCTTGGAAGCCATACTGGAGTAGTGAACAACATTGCTCAGCATAGGACAAACTTTGTTTAAGACAATTTTCTTTGGGAATTTGGTTAATTTTTTGGTTATTATTATTTTTCTCACATACTTGCGATACTAATTTAACCTAAATGCTCTCAAAAATATCGCATAGTGTTTTTAAACTGGTAAAATGATTTATTTTCCTATACTACCCATGTTATCGAGTAATACAACATGGCATCGACTTTAACATGAAAGCATAGACCCTATAGTAACAAAGTAACAAACCTAAAAGTAATGAATAAATATCATGAATAATGAATGGTAAAACCTCAAAAACTATATTATACTAAAACGTTTGTTGTGAAACTGGAAATAATTTTGCTAGTGAGTTCGCCAGCTTTTTTTACATAAACAATTAATATTCCTCAATAAAAGAACGATATTGATGGTTTAGTTATATTTTTTATAACCAGCAAACCCTGTGTAAAGGAAAAATAAACTGATACATTATACCTTAGGACTTTTAACATAAGGACTGCATGAGCTTCTGTATATA
Source organism: Ecdyonurus torrentis (assembly GCA_949318235.1). Lineage (NCBI taxonomy): Eukaryota > Metazoa > Arthropoda > Insecta > Ephemeroptera > Heptageniidae > Ecdyonurus > Ecdyonurus torrentis. The sequence continues at coordinate 23,274,150 of OX439137.1, read as the reverse complement.
CAGTCCGTGCCACCTAAGGATGTTCGCGATTAATCGAAATCGAGCCACGAGCCAATAGATACTCAACTCAAGTGCTCAAGGTCACTAGGAGGTGGGGTAATGTTAACTAAATGGAGAGTTTTAGATGCTCTCGTATTGGTCGCATCCTTAGGTGGCGTGGACTGTATGCAAGTGAGCAAGGAAATAACAAATGACGTAACTTATGATGCATTTGATGTTTCTAAACTGGAATAATAAAACTAATTATGCTGTACATCATAATATTCAATGTGGATCAAGTACAGCATAAACATTGTTGTTGCTGATAACGAACTACGAGCTTTAATTATTACATATTTATTTATTGTTACTGATATCACGTTACCTAGGCAACTTAGGAACTAGGCAACATAAACTGGGGAGCTTATCCCAAGTTGGCAGTGAAAATATCACCAATAATGTTATGAAATGTGTAGTGACATTTTTGTACGTGTGAAACTATGCATAAATGGGAGAATTAATTTTATAACATTAATTAGTACTCTTTTATGCAAATGCATGCACGCCAGTAAATTTAAATTATTTTCTAATGAATTATAAATAATATAATACCAAATGCATCGGGCGCAAGCCTGTTTCTGGTTTATTAAAAAAAGATTAAAAAAATAAAGGAACAATGTATGGCAACGGTGAACGCTCAATGGTTAACAATTTTAGTACAATTTACAGTCTCTTCTCTTTAATTAAACCCCTCTACTATTTCATTATCTATTTGAATTGTAAAAAAAATCACCTTTGTTGTTGTTTTTGTTGTTGTTTGCCCCAGGCTTGTTCTTGCAAGGGCGGGTAACTTGACGACTAGCCTCGCAGCTCGCATCACTGCCTGCTTTCAGACGATCAGAGCGCGTCATCTGGCCCTGAGGAGAACAAGCGCTCCAGGCACCCTTATCGTACTGGCAGTCTGAAAATATAACAACCAATTAGGACTTGTGGTCATCCAGGCTTACATAATATCTTTAAGATTAAACGTTTTAACATTTTCAAACCATTTAAATCCATAGACCACATAAAACAACATGTGCTTTTTAATGAATACACACGAAATGGGATCTTCAAAACTGTTGACAATTTTTACAAGAATGTTAATGTAGCCCCACGAAAGAGCGTGAAAATACTGTAAAGTATGCAATTTGCGTGACTATTCATGTTTATGACGTCAGGAACATGCAAAATTAGTATGGAAATGTTGTGCGAGTTGCATAAATCGAAATTTCTGATCACAGTTGGGTTTTGAGACAAACTAAAGTTATTTATTATGTAAGTCCCATCACGTGTTTTGTGATATAAATTCTTATGTTTTTCTCTGGTATATTCCTTTAATGGGAAGATCAGTGAAAAATAGTGTTGTTCGTAAACCCGCAAACCCTCTGTTGTCTTGCTATAAAAAGTTCTCAATACGTACATTTGAATAACCATAGTTGATCGTCATTTTAGTACAGAAAACAAGTTTTATGAACATCATTAATATATTTCTATAGAAATTGTTTAATTTTGATAAAGGAATTTAAAGTTATAGAAAGTTGAGATTTATTTTGTTAATGCTTAGCTCATTAATTTTGCATAGCCATTTCAATTTTTATCGAAAACTAATAATATAATAAGTGTTCGTAAAATCGTGCACCCATTTATCTAAAAAATAATTAAAAAAAAAAAAAAAGAGCAACTCAATATTTGAAAAGTATTCTATGTTCTTTGTGTTCTGAACACGAAAGAATAGAGTTTACGAATATTGACTTGTATGACGTATACCCATCTCAACAAGCTGCCGCGTCATATCAAAAGTATCGTGTATAAGCTTTATAATCTTTTTTATATTAAAATTTGAAATTAGAGCCACACAAAGAGTTAAATGGGTTGCTAAAATTTGCTAAAAGAAAGAGATAGAGAGAAAGAGAGTGGGTGTGTCGGTTGGTGTGTGTGTGAGAGAGAGAGAGAGAGAGAGAGAGAGAGAGAGAGAGAGAGAGAGAGAGAGAGAGAGAGAGAGAGAGAGAGAGAGAGAGAGAGAGAGAGAGAGAGAGAGAGAGAGAGAGAGAGAGAGAGGGGAAATATTTTAAGCTTTTCAAAAAATAATAAAAAACAGCATTTTTCTTAATATTTTCCTACATTTTAGCAACCCTCCAACCATGAATTTAATTCTACTCCATTTTTAAAAGTGTTAAAAATTGCATCAATTTTATGTGAAAAAATCATCCCACTTTGTTTTCTCAATTACTTTAAGGTCTCACGTTCACAAAACGGTTTGAATTTTCAAATATACATAAAAAAAATCACATTTCTTTGACCTTAACGTACATGCAGTATTTTTTCTAACGCAAGTAAAGAAGGGTTTTGTAAAAAAAAGATAGAAAATCAATGAGCACCAGTGTTCTCCTATGCTGCTCATGTACGTAACGTAAGCTTTTGTTAACATCGTAAGATATCCATTTCTCATCCTAAAGGATAATTGAATTATTTAAATTGAACCAATTTGCATAAAATACATTAAAAATGGTACAGAAATAGAAAATCTTTATATATATATTATGCTTTTTGAGTTTCACAGTTCTACGCCAACAATTAAATTTATACTATATGACATGCAAATAAATTTGCGACGCAATTTTCGTCGCTATAATTTTGAAAGTTTAAAATTTAATAAATGTTCATTTTGTTTTTCATAAGAAAAGTATAGGGTGTATGCGGATGACGTCACATTTTACACGCTTATAGGCCATACTGGAGTAGTGAATAACATTGCTCAGCATAGGACAAACTTCCTTTAAGATAATTTTCTTTGGGAAATAGGTTATTTTTTTTTGTTATTGTTCTTGAGATACTAATTCAACATATTTACAGCATCAATGCTCTCAAAAATATTGCATAGTGGTTTTAAACTAGCAAAATGATTTATTTTCCTATATGCCACCCATGTTATTGAGTTATCCAATATGGCGTCAACTTTAACATGAATGCTTACATTCTATTGTGATCACTAACTGTTTTAAATTTGTGTCTTGGACGAGCGTATTATAACGTAAAATTTTCCTCAAAACTTTTTAAACATTTAAAATTATAAATTATTTAAAAATATTGATGAGAAAAGATTTTTAATATAAAATGCAAAATTGTAGTTATTATTATTTTATAAAAAGTCTTATATAAAATGAAATTTTCAATTCATATTTTTAATATTTTAAATTGACGAGTTACGTCAATTTTATTCAATAAGTCTGCTGTCTTCTTTATAGTAAATTGAAAGTAGACCTCTTAATTTATATTTTGAGGTGCTTTTACATGATCGAATATCGTGCTTGAATATCGAACAGTTATTTGGGGATACGAAAGTTCACGATTTTATAGCTTGAGTCACATTTATGGTATTTAAATCAATTTTGACTTTTTTTATAATTAAAACAGTTTACTATTAAAATTTCATGGTAGCTCATACTATTAATACAATAAAATGCCATTATTTCCATTCATTACTTATTTATTTAAACATACGTGTAATTTATAGTGAAATGGCACATACCAATGGACCACTTAAACTTAATATTTATACTGAATTTTTACAAATTTCACAAAAGTAAAAAAAATAATAATAATAATAATAAATAAATAAAAATAAACTGCATATTATATTAATATATAACTATATTATATGGTTAAATAACAAGATACACTGTGACATTTAAAAAAAAAAATTATAGTGTGTAAGTTTGTACAGTTTGTGTTTTATAGCACATGCATTGGTTTGTAACTGATTGTAGGAGAAAGAGATGAAATAAATAATTTTGAATTGAATTTAAACTTTTTTTAAATACATTTCTTATGAAAAGTCTTTATTACAAAAACATTACAACAAATTAAAAAAGTTCATTGCAAGTAATCCATAGTTTCACGTATTGTTTAAGACCGTTGAATAAACGTTGTTTATAAATAAATAATGATTTTTGCGATGTTTTATAATAACTACCTTGCATGGTAATTTTGAGATAAACTTTAAAGTAAGTGTAAAAAAAAAAAAAAAAAAAAAAAAAAAGTTAAAAATATTAAATAATGCAGACTGAATCTCATTGAATTTTCTTTCACTACATACAATTTTTTTTTAAAAGGAAAAGTATAATGAAAGAAAAGTTGTTAACAAAAGCGGCATCTTCAATACATAAACTTCATGTCAACACAGTTTTATAAAACGTCACGTAATTCAGATCAAGTGTTTATTAAAAAATTTTAAGATACAGACAGTTCATATTGATCGATTATATACCACTCTCAATAATTGTTTTCTATTCAAGCACGTAAATATCGATTGACAAAAAAAAAAAATTCAAAGACGTTCTTTATATATTGTTGATGAGAAAAACCGCTTAGCTTTGCTTTTCAATTTAAACTTGAACTCCAGTGAACTTTGACCTTGCATATAAAAATATCATCATCTCATGAGTATGTACAATTCTTTGCGTCTGTCAAAATTATTTAATTTGAACTAATCAAAATAATATCAAGTCATGAAATAAAGAAAGAAAAAAAAAAAAAAAAAAAAAAAAAAAAAAAACGGAGACAGAGACGGAGAAAATGTCAAAATTATGACAACTGTCTCAATTTTATCTAACGTGAAAAGCAAAATTAATTTTATTTAAATGAATACTTTTTGTAAAAGTTCGTTCACAAAAAGTTTCAATTTGCAATAAATTTTAAATTTCCATTTAAAAGTAATAAATTTGAATTCAATAATGGTCTGTACTGTAAGGTGAAACATTACATTGTGTAAAATTAAGGAAGCTTAAAATTTTTAGGGGGTAATTTTAGTGCATATATTAAAAGAGGACGTTGTTTTGAATTTATAGTTATTCAAATTTATAATTTTTGTTCACTAGGTAGTTTTAATTAATTTTTTTAACTCGCGAAATGAATTCAAAGGCGTCAACTTTTTCCTATGCCCACGTATGCATAAGTTGCCACCCATGATGTCATTATTTGATTTTTTTTAAATTAATTAGAAATACTTAATAAACGCAAAAGTTAGAAATTCACGTACCAATCAATTCAGGACAATAATTTCTTTTTAAATAAAATTACCCCTTTCCCTTTCCTTTTATATATATATATATATATACATATATATATATATATATATATATATATATATATATATATATATATATATATATATATATATATATATATATATATATATATATTTGTAGTCTTCCTCATTTTTATTGCATGACAATTCTATGGTTTTCATGATAATTACATATTATATAATCATAACATATGTATGTATATGCATTCAAATTTCATACAAATTGAAAAATTTTGCTCAATATAGTCCTAATGCAAATGTGGTGATGTTAGAACAGGTCATTAAATATTCTTTCTGTCTTTTTACATTTTTATGGGTAAAAAAACATTCAACTTACAAGAAATCTGATAGATTTTTAGATATTTTTAAATTTGCAAAAAAAAAAAAAAAAAAAAAAATTAATAACATTATAGCTAAAAAAAATATATAGCACCAACAATAGAATCTATCTGATAAGTCCTTGTAAACAAGATTTCCCCCTTCGTTTTGAACTTCATACCCAAATATAATTCACAATTCACTATTCAAAAGTTCTTAGTATACAAATAAAAAAGTTCAGTTATTATTTTGTTTTTCCTTTCTTGACTCTTTCTTGAAAAAATATGCTTCGTTTTTCCCTTCTTCATTTTTAAACCTTTAAAAAAAATCTATACTTTCATAATAATTATTATAGATTTAATATTAAGACGTTCACTATATCCCGTAGAAAAAAAAGATAATATGAAAACAGATGAAAGTTTTGGCGTCAAAATTATTTTATAATCCCTGAGTCAACTGACACGTCAAACTTTAGAAACAACAAACTTTATCTTCAAATCCTTCTCTTTCTATATAAATAAAGCTCACAATATGCTATACTATATAGTATTATATTATATAATGAAAAGTTTGATTAAACTTTTGAATAAATAATAAAGAGAAGATGTTATATAATCGATTTTAAACTTATATATATGTGAAACATTAGCTCTATAATTATAATATGTAAAAACTAAAATATGAATATTGTAGAAAGATAAAATTCTACGCGTATATAAAAAAGATAAATGAGAATACTTCATATAATATTAAAATTTACTCGTTTTTTTTTTTTTTTTTTTTTTTTTTTTTTTTTTTTTTTTTTTGCAAGTATAACGCTTTAGAGTTTATTAAAATTTTGTAAGAAACTTTTATGGTTATTTTATATATATATATATATATAATATTAATATAGTTAATGGATAAAAGTTATTTTAAATTATGGTGATGGTGAAAAAAGAAACTACTATATACAGTATAGGGAAACTTAAATTTAAATTCTTTTAAATTAAAAAAACACTCGTATATGGAGTTTATTTTTATTAACATCACAGTCTGAATTATGATTTATATATATATTTTTTAATGTTCATAATTCATAATATATTACTTGTTGTACAATATTTAAGGCTAAGAATAAGGTATACTGATTTAAAGTATAGTAAAGATGAAAATCCTGACTTTTTCTTTAGTCGATCGAAATGGGAATACAATTTTTTACTCCTATAAAATCTCATGTTTAGTAAAATAAAAAAGATACATTATCTAATTATCACAGATCCTAGTTATTATTATATTAGGTAACTGACTCTTTAAATGACATAAAAACAAATTTAAAGTTGCAACTTTGTTATATTTAGAGGAACGAATCTTATAATTCAAATCCCATTATAGTATATTATTTACTTAAAGGCGTAACAGAAAACAACAGAAAAGTTGTGTAATATTCTAACACACCTGAAAATTAACGTTGATTTGACCGGAGTCATTGATTTCTAATTTATTTTCCATTCACAAAATGATGCAAGCGGTCACTGACGTCACAGCTTGCCTGGTCCACGCGCGCGTAAAACAAGCGAGCTGGGACGTCAGTGACCGCTCGCACCATTTTAAGAGTGGAAAATAAATTAGAAATCAATGACTGGCCAAATCAACGTTGATTTTCAGGTTAATTAGAATATTACACAAATTTTTTTGTTCAAGGTGTTCTACGCCTTTAAGAATACATGAGCAGTCATAGAAAAATTGCAAGTTTTAAAAGTTGTTTTTTTAACACTATATTTTAATTTTTTGTACGAAAAAAAGAAGTATGAGATTTTTTTTTTTATTCTGATTATACAGCGTTTGTAAAGTTTTACATAAATACTAAAATCTGTTGAAATTTATAATAATTATTACTATGAGAAAAATATAAAATTCATAAAATAAGATTCTACAGTATTTTACATAATTAAATATAAATTTCTTTATGCCAATGCTTACTTGAATAATATACAAAAATACATTAAATATATTTAAATAAGTTTAAATATTTACTCAACAGCTTTCTAAATTTACATAATACGATTAGAATTAATTTAATGATAATTTTATTATCAAGTCGCGCGTTGTTGTATAGTGTATAAAATATTAAAAAACATCCTTTTAATATCTTGCTATAAGATATATAATATTAACATAATAATAATGTCTATTTTATACTACTATAAGTAAATAAACAACAAGTTTTTTTTTATTTAATCTTTTATTTAATAAATTAAATCATTCGTGTTTTTGTTTGTAATAAAATAGTAATAATAAGATATCATGTTTTATAGTATGTCACGCGAAGTAATAGAGTACTTTAACTTAAGAATATTATGTGAAGTTTTATTGTTTTTGTTTTATTACTTTACCGCATAATCTTGGTTAATCATATAACAAAAAGAGAAGGAAGTAAAAAAAAGTTGAAAAGCAGGTTTTTCACCCTTATTTAATTTTTGGTACTTAACTTACATACTTAACTTTGTATAAATGTTCATTAGATTGTACTTGGACCGACTGATATCTCACAAACTGAATGGTCGCGAAATTGAACATTATGAACTAAAGATAAAAAGTTACTTAAAAGTTTAGTTATGTCAAACACATGCAAGCACGATCAAATATTTAAATTATTCTACTTTAATGATGACATGTAAATATAAAAAATTCAAATTTTAGCGCCTATTTTTATTATTATAACTTTTTTCGGAACAAAAGACATTAATGATGTTCGTAAACCCTGTTACCTTGCTCGAAAAAAAAAATGCGAAATTCCATTTAAAAACCATTAGACGATCGTCATTTTTTTGTGGTTTGCGGCACACACAAAAAAAGGTTTACAAATATAATTATTTTTAAAATTCAGTCAAAATTTTGAAAATTAAAGTAGGTCCTAGGTGTGCATTGGACCTACATTCAGCACCCATACGTGCACTTGGCATACAGTACCGCTGGAAAAATTGGCCACCTAGGGTTTAAATTGTGTATGCCAAAAGTGAACATAAGTCTCCTGAAAGTATGTCTCGTGATATCGCCTCAACGAATGAGTATCTCTATCATGATGATGGGTTATTAGCTTATTAGCTGCTTTACTATACAAGTGTCACTTATGTACTCAACGCAAAGTGACACTTTTGTTCATTACTTACGCTAATGATTATCAACATTATTACAATACCTAAGTTTGTGATTTTGCTGATGGTAGTTCTGACAAAAAGTCAGAAATGCTGCGTTCGTAAACCCTTATGTTTTCTGCTATTAAAATGACGCTCAACTATATATATGGTTATTCAAATGTAATGCGCATTTTTTTTCCTCTTTTTGTAGCAAGAAAACACGAAAGCTTATGTTTTTCAGTTTATTAGAGTTTAGTATATAAATACAGTATATCATCTCTCTCTCTCTCTCTCTCTCTCTCTCTCACACACACACACACACTCTTTCTCTTGCGATATCAAATATTATGAGAATGTTAATTTTATAAATAAAAACACGACATAAAATTTAAAATATTATTGACAGCTTATAATTAGAATATTTTTCACTATCGTAAATTGGGAGATAAAATGAATTTTTTTCCATAACAAAAACCCCGAGTCCACAAATTAATCACAGACTTTTAAAAGTTTGCTAACAGTTTTGTGTTATAAAGAACAAATTTCTAATATACAAGTTGACAATTTTCCAGTTCAAAATTAAAGTGGGTGGTACTGCTATACGAAAGGTAGGTAGAATTAGAAAGAGAAAACACAAAAATGCCAAATGTCAAGTTCTTCCAAAGTCAGCTATCTATACCACTTTTCTGCTAACTGAATCACCAGCCAATTTCCTCTTGCCTCTCTTATAAACTCAGGCAAGGCCAATCGAGTAATGTTAAACGAGTAAGCATCTATACATACATGACTATAAAAGAAGGCAATGAAAATAAATACCACACGTGCATGGAATGAAAAAAAGCTTCATAATTTGTTGCTGCATCAGCCTAAATATTGCTAAATTGGAAAATCATAAATAATTATGCTGTACAACAGAATATTTATGCTATTTAACAAATATATTATTCAGTATTAAATAAATTTATGAGCTACCAAAATGAGCTGAAAATGAGCTACCATAATGACGTCATAATTTTTTATTCGAGTGCATGGCATAAATGTCAATAATACACGGAATAAATACATTTTGTAATTTATGCTGCATTTATGTCATTATATAGCTGCACAAAAGATGATATTTAAATAACATCATAAATAATTATGCTGTACAATAAAATATTTATGCTATGATAGTTATTATGAAGTATAGCATAAATATGGAATAAATTGTGCTGAAAATGAGCTAGCATAATTATTACGTATTTATTTTTGTTAGTTTAGAAGGATATATAATAGTTGATTTTGAAGTAAAAAAAGTTCTTAAGTTTAAAGTTTGCGCTTTTCTATTAAATCACAGGTATATGAATAAACGAAAGCGCAAGTTTTTTTTAACCATAAATTTTTGAACTTATTATGATATTTAATCCCATTTTGTGATGATAACTTAATAAAAAAAAAGTTAATAAAAATTTAGTTATAAAAGTCAAAACAGAATAATATATACATTTTAATATAACATGTATATTCTTATGCAAATTGACAGTGACACATTATCTTTAATAATGATAAATAAATGTTTTATGGCGTGTAAAAAGTTAGATAACTCTATTACTTTGCAAGTCACGATATTATCCCCTGTTGATTATGTTACGTGGCAAACACCAATGTAACAAAAGTTGCCTATAAGACAAGGCGCGCGCATCACCATTGCAAATGACGTCACTAAATACGTAATCTCTTTCTCTTTTTAAAATAAAGCCACGTCTTCGCAAAATCAAATCTAGGCCAAATATAATTGAACTTTTAAATCTGATATATTTATCATATTATAATCAAATTTAAATATATTTAATTGATTGTTCAAGTGTTATTAATATAAATGATAAGATTTTATCATAATTCAATTATATTATAGTCTATTATTTATGTATCAATTTGAATAAATAATTAATATATTTAAGTTCATAGTAAGAGGCAGTCGTGGCCGAGTGGTTAAGGCGTCTGACTAGAAATCAGATTCCCTCTGGGAGCGTAGGTTCGAATCCTACCGACTGCGAACTTTTTAAATATTTTATATAAATAAAGGAAAGGCAGCTGAACTTCTATAATATAAAATTCAATAAAAAAAATTTCCCCACTCATACATATAAAAATTCAGTAACCAAATACTATGTATGAATCTACCGGTTAAACTATATCATGTATTAAAAAAATCTTAAATCTCCAAAAAGTGGTCCCGAAAATGGTTCCTTTATGGTAATGGGTCTAATGGGGGTCATATCCTACTTTTTCTTCAATTTCATCAAAGTTAAAAAAATTTATGATATATATTTTTTTAAGATAATTTTTATTATTATTATTCAGCAAAATGATAAAAAAAATGATAAAATCAAATAAAATTCAATCTTCATACATTTTTTTTATCTTTAAAATTGCAAAAGAAAAAAAACTTATAAATTTTTCGTAATACAAAATAATATAAAGAAAAATAATTTTAAACAGAAGCGTCTGCTTTATATATATTTAAATAAATTTTATTTCTTTTTATGTGTTAATTAAGATGTTTTTTCATGTAGAAAATTAAATGTTATGCAACGCTTGCTAATTTAACTCTTTTTTTGTCTTCCTTTTATTTATTTTAATTTTTCTTTTAATTGTACTTGTTTATTTTATAAAGAAATGTAAATTGCGTTACTCTAATATATTTGGGAGGATAAATGTAATATATTGTCAGTGATACTAAAAAGTATAATAAATTTCTATAACAAGTTAAAGATTCTAATATTATATAATACTATTTAAGAAATTTAATATAAAATAATAACTTTTTTTAGCTTTATTTCTTAAAAGTGGTGTATGGTGAATTTTTTGTTTCAAATGAATGCACTAAATGATATTTTAAAATATTTTTGTAAATTTATAATGACTATTTGGAGAAAAAAAATTTTACTCAGTGTTTTAATGAGTCACTATGACCAAATTTTACTGTGTTGCCTTGTGGAATGCCAGTTATGATTACTACGTTAATGAAATATGTTAATTAAATAAATTAAAGACTCAATAATAGTAATTAGTAGTTACATAAGATAATAGTTTTTTTTTACAGAACAGAGTGTTTGCATTTTTTTTAATTTTTTTTTTTTACGTACTTTATGCTGCATTGAATAATTGTAGAGCACAAGTGTTACTATTCCTATTTTAGAATAATGTAAGAAATAATAATAAATATTTTAATTATTTATGCTATGTAATCGCTACATATTATATTTTAATAATTGTGTCAACACTAAAAATAAACCAAGCTAGATTTTTTTTTAATGATATCTTTTTTACTTACAAATTTTATCCTTTTATACAAGTATTAATAAAAACAATACTTTGACTTTATAATACTAAAAAATGGATATAATTTAAAACTTTGATTCTTGAAATGAATTGTAAACTCACTGAAAATACCATAAATTAATTAAAATTATAAAAACCCATAAATTACTTTAAAAAAAAAACTCCACAATTGATTTCCATGCCATTTAATTTTACATACTATTTATTTTAATGAATTGTTTGTTCACCATAAATCAACAATAAAAATATATATATATATAATAATAATATAATACAAAAGGTCAAAAGCCTGTAGTTTAGATTTAACTCAATGTTAAAACGTATCATAACCCTATCTTATAATTTTTAGTATAGAGACAGTAATAGAGCAACCATCACCAGGATATGGTCAATTGACCCATGTCCACATGGGTTATATTATAATGTTAATTATATATTAATTTGACTCTTATGTTTATAGTTAATTCTCTTTTCTTTTGACACGCGACACAATTTTTAAAATCAGAAAAAAGGTACTCATTTTTCTTCATTGAAATTTTTCTCTGTAACACTCTTTATTTGTTTCGAAACTATACCGATATGATGCAATATATTTAAATGAACCAAACTAGATAAACAACGTTGATATTGTGATATTTTAATGTGTATTTTAAACTAAAAGGTTGTGATTATAGAAGGTTCTTAAATGCAAGAATTAACCCCTATTTATTAATAAGTCATTTGAAAGTCAACAATAACAACAACATAATGAAAAAAAAAATGCAAGAACACAAAACTAGAAGATTAAGGAGGGGAAAAAATGAAATTATATATTATTATTATTATATTATAATGCAAACATTATATAATTTCAATATTAAATTTGATTGCTATTTTAAAATTTGTCTCCTGTCAATTAAATGCTATATATTAAAGTTATTTAACAGTTCCTAAGTAACGGCTCATATGAGACAAAATAGAACTTACAACAATCTGGTTAAACAATCTCAGAGATTCTTCCAACCGGATGCACCCCTTTTTTCTCATGCAATATCCCCCAGATAAACACCAAAACTTTGCAGGTGATCAACGTAATATTGAAGTTAATAACGTTTAAAAAATTTTTTCTCTAAATTGAACAGAATCTGAGTAAAGGGGGTGCTTCAGCACGGAAAACAAATTATACAAATTGTTCAGTTACATAGATGTAACAAAGGGAATAACTCTATGAGATCATATGAGATGTAACCCTTCAGTATACAGTCCAATAAATGAATTTAAAAAAAAACGTTTAAACAGTAACTTGTTAGTATAAACGTTATTTCTTCAGCTAAACAGGTAGCTCTTCACATCTTATAAGCTTTGTAGATATCTAAATAATTTCTGTTAAAAAACGTCTAAATAAGTAACTTTTTAGATACTCTTACAAATAATCTCTCATCTTGTTTTGGTAATGGTTTATGAATTTTTAGTACTGTACTTTGATATTTTAAATTTTAACCGCTCATTTTTGTCTGATAAATCCCCTTCCCCAATCTAATTATTACTTTATTAGATTAATATATTTAAAACAAACGTATGGCCCAGTTATCCAATAATTCAACAGTTATATGCAATATCGTATACGATTAATTGTTAGTGACATTAAAACACTGATAATAAGTATTGATTTTAGTATTTAATTAGATTGCACGATCTGTCAATATTAACGTAATCAATCATAAATTATTGATGAAATATTATGACATTGTATATTTTACCACAGATAATTAAAATAATAATAATAATTTATAACGTTCAACCACACATGGGGTGGTTACCACATTTCAAAACAATACTAAAGCAGAGAGGGGAAAAAAACAAAAAACAAAAACGCATTTTTAAAAACACGGACAAAATAAGCCGAAGAGTTAACTATAAATCCCTATTCCGCTAACTGAATCACCGGCCAATTTCCGCTGTTAAACTTATTTAATGCCTTACAGTCGAGTATACAATGTTAAACAAGTCAGCTTCTTTAATAAATACATAGTTATTTACTGTATGTCTTACTAAGCCCCCGTATTCGAGAGGCGACCGTTGAGCAGTGACAGAAGGTAGCCAGGAAAGGCGCAAGCGCCCATGTTTAACCTGATCTACCCTTTGAGGGATATGAAAGAATGTAGAAGGAAGAGGTAGAATGTTGGTAGAAAGGATTGGAAGGTAGCGGCTGTGGCATATAGTTAGGAACTGCCAAGTCATTCGACATATGTCTCAACTCGGTTGTATAGGGTCTATACATTTATGTTTAAGTTAACGCCATGTTGGATCACTCAATAACATGGACCGGTATAGGAAAATGACACATTTTGCCAAATTTTGAGTGCATTGATGCTATGTTCATTGGTTTAATTATTTTAAGTATGTGAGAAAAATAATAACAAAAAATTAACCGATTTTGCATAGAAAATAGATAAAAATTAAGTTTGTTCCTTTACAGCAAAGTAAGATTGGGCCAGACATTTTGTCAGCCCTGTAAACTTCACCCTATCAACTTTATTCTCAAATAAAGATTTTTCTGATTTATTGATTGGAAACCTAAATTTTAAGTAACAAAAAAGAAAGAAAAAAATAGTATTTGTGCCTTGAAAACTGTAAGCTCTTTACTTGCATCACATAATGTAAATTTGTTTCACATTTTATTTCTACTTTCAGACAATATCAAATTGAGATTTTAAAAATATTATATTAAATACAGTATAAAGCTGTTGTGGACTCAAAATCCTTCTTATATGAACTTTGCAGGCGCCACCTAAAAAGCTGATCTCTATTGATTATATAGTAACACCAAGAAAAGAACCCACAATTGAAAGTTGCGATTTAAGGGTTGTATTTAGATGGCTTGTACCTCAAAATCTAAAAAGAAAACTTCAAAACTTTCTGTTGCCATTTGAAAGTTAACAGTAACAGCTACCTATGATAAAATTTTCAGAACCCATGACCATCAGATAAGACAGAAAATAATTATGGAAATTAACATGGGTTCTTATGGGACTAACACTTCAAAAAATCATAAATTAAAATCTAGCATAGTGACCCCCCAAATGTATTACATTTTTGATGATACCGTATCCTAATGTATCACTGTTCAAAATTTCAGATTTTTCTTTCATTACAATTTTTTAGTCAAATCCCGCAGTACTTGATTTCCCGCCTTAAAGTAAAATATTGGTAGATTAAACTGCGTGTGGGTCAATAAAAAATTTGTTATATACATATGTTACAATCATTAAGTTCATAAAATATATTAATAGGCAATCAAACTATGTATACTAAAATGATCGTTTAGAATAATGGCAAATACATTAAAATGTTTGTAATATGGTACGTAGTACACACATGTATTATTTATAGATAGGAATTATAAACTTTGGATTATTACTCATAAAATATTCAAAATACAATTTCGTATATATCATATACCCACTATATATTAGTTTAATAAACTCTGTGTTTATATTTGTAATAGGCAAAATAGGCAAAAAAATAAAGCTTTTTAATTTTTTTTTTTTTCGTGGTGAATTGCTATGATACTAAAAATTAGGACTTTTTTCATGTATTTAGAACTCATATGTGCCAATTTGTACTGAAAAAACTTTTTGATGATTTAAAGTTTTAACATGTGTGGTAGAGAGCATAAAATTATTACAAATTTGTTTCATTTATTAAAGTTTCTTTTTCCGCACATATAAATATGACTTTAATTGATAATTTATGTATATTTTTTTCATTTTCTTTAGTTTCAGTTTCTTTATTGATCATAATACCAATTGGTACATATTGATTACAAAAATATTTATACAGGAATACAATTTATTTCATAAAAGTTTCAGTCATCATAATTCATATTATTATAGGAATAGTATGCTTTAATTTTAATGATATGACGGTTTTATCATCAAAAATGTTTTAATTACTAAATCTATGCAACAATGAAATTTTTTTTTTTTTTTGATAATATTTAAGTCATCATTATTAATTGATTATTTTTTTCTTTCTTTTTTCAACGCCATTACTGGATTGTTGCGCGAGATATAGAAAAGTGTGTACAGTACTTAAGTAATACCAAACCATGGAAACTTAGCTTTATTATAGGATGGTTGCATTCATATATAAAAGTCGACATCATATGTGATCAATAAATAACATATGGTATGGGAAAAATACACATTTTGCCAATTTAAAAATACTTATAAAATCAATATTATTGAGACCATTGATGCTGATAACAGGTTTTATAGGTTTTGATATATATGAGAAAAATAATAATAAGCAAAAAATACCATATTTTCCAAAGATAATAAAAAAAAATGTTTGTCCTATACTGAGCAATGTTATTCATTACTCCAGTATGGCGTCGCAGCGCATTTAGTATGACGTCATGGGTCATGAGCATATACACCCTATTATTTGTGTTAAATAATGCCCGATTGTTTGTGAAAATAGAAATTAAAACAGCAACTCTAAAAAATATATATTTTAAAAATGTAAGTATTGTTTGGTTAAAATATTAGATTTTCAAATTGGAAAAAAATGCGTAAAAAAACATCAATAATAATAATTTATGTTTTCATATAAATCAAACAAAAATTCATGCTATCTCGGATACATAATTATAAATTTACAATGAGCTCTATGCATATAAAATTATACACGCAAGTTAAATGGAAGGAAAAGGTATTGATTTCAAATAGCATTGTTGTATAAAATAGAAGTTATTACCATAAATTTGGCTACAACTCACATTTGAATTATTTTTATTGTTTTGTTTTTGTTTTGTTATTTTTTTAGAACTGTATGTAAGTTATTATTATTTAAAATAACATTTACAGAATATATGAATTATTATTATTTTGGTTACCATGATCAATATTTAAGTAATAAATTTTATTTAATATTATTATTACAATTGGTCAATATAATTTTATGACTATATATGAGATAGAAGAGCCGGAAAGAAGCATAAAAGGGGATTAAAGTATTATATAATATTCATTTTTATGCTTAAAATTGTGCTTCAATATCGTTCAATATTATGAATAAAAAAAACGACGATATCTTTATAAGGGGTTACCAGAGCTTTTTCATATGCGGTCAGAAAGTTTCAAGAAAAAAAATGCACTTTTATAGAGAACTTTAGTTTTATTGTCATTGAAGTAAAGTACTGAATAGTTTAGAGTGTACTTGATAGGATAAAAATGTAAATTGTGTTGTAAAATGTAAAGTGTTTGAGTTTTTTCTTTCTTTTTAAGTTTTCATTTTTTTTTTTTTTTTTTTTTTTTTTTGCAATTATCTTTTTTTTTTTACACTAAAATGCTTCTGCATCTTAAGAAAAAAAAATGTAAAGATTATCACATAAACTCATAGAAAGTTTTTTTTTTCCTTTAACTTTATGGAGATATTTTTTTTTTATCGGGAGGCGACTATTTTTTTATTAAACATTGCGCACATAATATTAGGACACAAGTTTCTATGGCATTATTTTATATTAAAAATGCTTTTATATATATTATTAATTGAGATATTATTACCTCACATGAAGACTAATTCTAAAAGTATGTACCATATTGAAACTACCGATAAATTTCTTACATCAAAATGAAATATATTGAAGTTTTTTTTTCTTACTTTCAAATACGTAAGCAAAACACATGAGACGTATCTTTGATTTTATGATAATAAGCTTTGATATTTTTGTGTACTTCAAGGATGCTTCCCAATATAACCGTATGGCAAAAAGCATCCTTTTAACTGTATTGATTTTTTGACATGAAGCATGAAGAGCTTTCGATTACGTAAATGGTAATACTATACAAACACATACTGTATACATACAGTATATAATATATATATATATATATATTCTAGTTGCGTCTCACAACGAATAAACCCTTTTTCTCAGGTTGTATAAGAAAATGCTTGAATAAAAATATATGTCTATAGTTGTCAGTTTTCAAAATTAAAGTTAGAATCTTGTACAGTACATACTTAAAACTTATAAAAAAAAAATAGAAGTTATACTAGCTGTTATACATAAAGGGCTGTAACAAAGTGACAAGAAAAGATACCTTAGTTAGGGGTTATACCGAAATAACAACGTTTTGTGGTTTTTCAAAGTGTTTAGTAAAATAAATTTTAATTATTATACTTACTCTGCTTGCCCTTCTTGCATTTCTTCTGAATGGTCTTTGTGGCCTCGCAAGAATTCTGATCTCCTTTCTTGAGAGTCAGAGAGCGAGTACGTAAGTTTGTTTTAGGGTCGCATTCACCCCAAGCACCCTTTACGTACTTACAATTCTCCCCTGAAACATAAAGTGTCAAATGTTTAACATTTTTGTGGTAAAATATGATTCCTTGTATACATCGTTAATCTATTATTATTATATCATAATACTGATGGATTACCTATATTATAATATTAAAACTTTAAATTTGATAACATTTCCCGATAATACTATAAAAACTGTATACAAAAATTTATCCCTTATAGAACGGTTGCACTCATATTTAAGAGCCACCATTTTGTTGCAGGAATACATATGCCAGCATAGGAAAAACGTAATTTTTATTTTTTTAATAGCAAAAAAAGCTTCAAAGCTCCATCAAAACCTTATTTCTAGCTTCTAATAAGCTCGAACAATATGAGAAAAATTCTTTCAGTTGAAATAAACTTTTTTTATGTAAAAAATGAGGAGAAATGATGTTTCCCCTATGCTGGACAATGTATTAGGCAGCACAAACATGGCAACAAAGCGCAAGGATGTGCAAGAGGTCTATATAAATAAGTCACGTAGTGTACACGTTATTGTGATAATACTTTTTCTTTTCTTTTTTTTATAAGAATAACATGGAAAATTTTGCACGTGTTCTTACGGTAAAATATATTACCTCAATCATGTGTACACTTTCCAAGGCATTACAAAAAGGGAAAAAAGTGCTGTTGTACCGAGTATTACATATTTTATTAAAATATTTTTCTTAAAAAAAAAAAAAAAAAAAAAAAAAAAAAAAAAAAAAAAAGAAGAAGAAGAAGAAGTTATAATAACAAACAAAGTCTTTTGATGCAACATTTTCAACGCAGACAAAAATCAATACGTAAAAATTATACTACCTCATTTTAGCACAATTTGTTCAATGTTCAATATAGAATAATTTATGCTATACTGCATAATAAATATGTTGCATAGAATAAATATTATATTGTACAGCATAACTAATTATGTTGTTCCAATTTAACATTATTTGTGCTAAAATGACATATATGAAGCATAAATTATGTAATCTACGTATTCTTTTCGTGAGTCTGTAAAATTTTTATTATTCTACTAATATCCATTATATAATTTAATTTTCATTCAGTAAATAGAGAAGATTTGCAATAAGGAGGTTTAAATAGAAAAGTAAACAATTCAGAGCCCAACAATACCAACAAAGTGCTAGCAGACGACTTTGTGTAGCTGTATTGATTTAGATTAACAAGATGTCTAATGGAAGATTGAAGTAGCTATAACTCGAGTTAGAATTGTTTTTTCTTAAATTTTTACTGTATATATAGCTTACTCAACTACAAAGCTTTTGTTTTCCTGAAATTAAAGTCAATTGAATAACAAAAATAGTTAGTTAGCAAATTAAATGACATTTAGTAAAACTAAAGCTTAGAGGCTCAGTAAGATATAGTAAAAATTTCAGTATTGAGAAATTAATCTAACTCGAATTATAGCTGCTTATTTCTCCCATAGTAAAGCATATTAAATCAAGACAGTAACATGAAGCTCTTCGTTAGTATTGTTAGGCTCTGAGTTTGTTTATTTTATCACTATAAACCCACTTTTTGCAAGAAGTCTTCTTCTCTTATTGTATATTATAGAGTGTAAAGATTGCTCTACATAAATAGGTTTTTACTATATATTTTAGAAACGTATACTGTGGTCAATTTTGGTGAAAAACAAACAAACAAGAATTACGCAATAACCTAAAAGCTGCTAACAGTGATTGATAAAACATAAATGAATGAAAATAAAAACAATAATGTAGATGAAAGTGTTTGGCTTTCGTGTTACACCGTGTTATATAAGCCGTAAACTGACATTGGAAAGAAATTCGGCTCGACCGGGAATCGAACCCGGATCTTTGGTTTCCCAGACCACTGCGTTACCATACGCTATCGAGACTCCTTTCCCCCCCACTTACTATATATATAGTCAGCTGTTGTAGATATTTTTAATAATTTTTTAAAGTTAAATTATCATTATCTTTATAATGTAAAAATAATATTTACAGTGTTAAATGACACTAATTAAAATGAATAAGAAATTAAATTTTGTCTTAAAATTATTCCCATCATCATTTCTAAATCTAAATACATTAAAAATTATACTTTAACGAGAATGTATAATTACGTAGAAGTTTATTAATAATTAAAACAACAGTAAAATTACTTGATAATTATAACTATAATGATTTTTTTGTGTGTGACAGAGTAATTAGGATAGTGAATAAGATAATTAAGAATTTACACTAATATTAAACATATTTTATATCAATTTTGAGTTATATCATAAATTATAGGCTAATGAAAATAATATTAGGCTTTGTTTTACGTTTTTAAGCCTGTGAACTCAAAGCAGCCAAAAAAAAAAAAAAAAAAAAAAAAAAATCAAGTTTGGTTAATCTAATTTTTTTTTTTCGGTATATAATTATTTTAAGTTGCTTTGCCTAACTTGTTTTAGTTTTGTATATTTGAATTTTTACAACGGATTCATTACAAAATTTAAATATTTTGTTTCAATATAATTATTTTTATTTTTAACATGTATAAACATACTTCAAAAAGTTTTACACTATAAATTTTTTTTATATATAAAATTACACTGCAGCAATAGTGCTAATATAAGAGAGAGAGAGAGGGGGGGGGGTGTAAATTTTATAAAAAGCCAGACGTTGTTACAAAATGTGTCACGTTAATTTTTTTTACCTGCAATAAAAAAGGGAAATAAAATATATAATAAAACAAAAAGTATTTAAAGTTTATAACTTTATATTACATGAAGCTAATTAAAGCTTAAACATGAATTCTTTTTGTTCTATACTATTTTTTTTTTTACAATATATTTCATACGTGTTTTTCGAGTGAATATTTTTAATTATAACCTTTCATGAAATTTTTATATGATGGTATTAAATTTTATAATTTATTTTAAGTTTTTAAATCAAATTTAGTTAGAGAATACAGTAAAAGTCGACAAGTTATTATTGGTAAATAGCTAATTAAAAAAGTTCTCGTTAACTGCGGATTTAATTTTTTTGCATGATGGTTCTTTGAACATAGAAAAACACAAATGAAAACAAAGGGGTGTCTCCATGCCAAATTTTGAATAGCAGGAGTTTGAAAATTTGAGCCCATAGGATACATATTAATTTCAACAACCTTTTTCATCCTTATATTTCAATGGTCATTAACGCTGGAATTTTTATTTACACAAACGATTTTTAAATGTTACTTTATTTTATTGCAAATGACAGTCAAAAATTCAAAATTATAGATCCTCTGATCCCTCTATTTAAAGGCAATTTTTCATTTTTATGTATTCATTTATTCTAAATTAGTTTTTTTAATGCTTACATTGTTTTATTTAAAATTTATTTATTTAAATTTACTTTTGTTTTAGACTTAAAGCATTCTCACAACAACAACAACAACAACAACAACAACAACAACAACAACAAAATTGATCCAATTTTGTTGAAAATTAGAAGTTGTTCTTAAAGGACACATGCTAAAAATTATGTGGTATTAGTTTAATTTCATCTAAATAGCAAAACTTTTATGGAATATTCTTGCTGTAAAAAATTTCCAATAATTTTAATGACATAATGAAATTAAGAAAAGTAATTAAGCAATAATTAAATTATATTTGTGATATTTTTATGTGTTTCTGTATGATTATTTTTAAAGCTTCAATTTTTTGTAAGTAAAAGAAGAAAAAAAAAAAAAAAAAAAAAAAGACTAAACGTATTCATAAAGTAACTTTGCCGTTGAATACGAGATTTTTGTTTCCTGTTACAAAAAACTAATATTTTAAGTACAAATAAAGTTGTCAAGTTCTTATAGTTAGTTTGTTCTTACCATATTTATTATATTAATTATTAAGGTTTAACTTTACTTGAGTTATATTAATTATGCATGTACGTAATAAGTAATGTTTTGTTTTCATGCTGTTTTTTTTTTTTTTTTTTTTTTTTCTTATATGGACATAGTTTATAGCCTCTGACTGTACCATTTGCTAATGACGCAATAAAGATTCTATATTTATTTATTTGTTTTTAAAGCCATAGACCACATAAAACAATACGTGCTTTTTAATGAATAAACACGAAATGGGATCTTCAAAACTTATGACAATTTTTACCAGAATGTAAGTGTAGCCCCACGAGAGAGCATGAAAATACTGTAAAGTATGCCATTTACGTAACTATTCATGTTTCTGATGTCAGAAACATGCAAAAATTAGTTAAAAATGTTGTGCGGGTTGCATAAATAGAAATTTTCTAATGACTGCTACGGAGCTACAGTTGGGTTTTTAGGCAAACTAAAGTTATTTATGTAAGTCCCATCAAGTGTTTTGTGATATAAATGCTTATGTTTTCTTCAGGTTTATTCCTTTAATAAAAAAGTCAAATACACTATTTTGACTTCACAAAAACCAAAAGTGCTTTAATTATTGCACCTATAAAACTACTCTCGAATAACTTGACATAATGACCCACATTGCATAACAATCTTTAATTGTTTATTCAGTTTTATAATAGAAATCAATAACATTAAGAAGCATTCACATATTAAAAATAAAAAAATCGCAACTTTTGCGCATCAAATTATTAAATGGCAATATTTTAAATAGGAATGATTATATTGCTGCAAAATTGACATTGAAACAACTTGAACATGTGAATGCAACTTGAAGTTAGATAATAATATACAAAACTATTTATTATATTATGTAAAATATCTGAACTTATATTTATTTCTATATTAAACTTTTGTTTTTATAGTTTGCAAGAATATTTTTGTGTGTTAATATGATGCTTTTTAACGTTGAAAATTTTTAGTGGCAATTTTTTTATTAGTTTAAAACATGTAAAAGTGAGACTACTATATGCGTCATTTACATTTTTCCGTTTTATTTGCAGTATTTTTTTTTTAACTGCTTAAAGAATGGACCCGCAATGCTACAACATAGAAAATTAGGGGCGATTATAGGATTTTTGCCGCTTTTCGCAATTTCATCTCTCTCTCTCTCTCTCTCTCTCTCTCTTTCTCTCTCTTTCTGCTTGAGGATAAAATGTTGTTACACATCTGTCATTTGTGTGTGTGTGTGTGTGTGTGTGTGTGTGTGTGTGTGTGTGTGTGTGTGTGTGTGTGTGTGTGTGTGTGTGTGTGTGTGTGTGTGTGTGTGTGTGTGTGTGTGTGTGTATGAAATAAATGAATTTTAATTTATAATAACTTGAAGGATTTGAATATTCAGTTTTACATTGAGGGAAAGACAGAGAGAGAGAGAGAGAGAGATATTGTATGTAAAGGTAAAATTAATTTTTTCTTGCACCAAAATAACCAATTAAAAATTGAACGTTTATAAGCAAAAAAAAAAAAAAAAAAAAAAAAAAAAAAAAAAAAAAACTCACACACAGTACACACACATACACACAAAGTATGAAAATTCAAAGAACCATATTTTTAATATTTATTTTTTGCTTCATAAAAATATATATATATAAATATATATCTACCTCCATTCAGTATTTGAATGAAGATCAAAGTAAAAAAAAAAAAAAAAAAAAAAAAAAAAAGTTATATAAAATATTCAAAGAAAAACGAACTCTGTAAAAGCTTGAAAATATATATTTTTGCTGACCCTTTTTACTCTTTTTTTCTCAACCTTTGAATATTTATTTCTTTTATCAATATATTTGCAAAATTGACCTAAAATGATATTTTATATAATATATTACTTTCTATAGCATGAGAATAATTTTAAGTAAAAATTTATCACTATTTTACGTGAATAAAAAGAAATATACATTTGCCATATAAGGCAAATTAAAAAAACTCATATTTTTATAAAAAAGAAATTGCACACTTTAACAAAATGGTAAAAGTTAATTCAAAATATCTTAACTTAAAGTAAATTAAAAATCATTGTTCAAAATTTTAGTTGAAATATCAACCACTGCAAACCACTCCCCTTATATTCATACTGTCAAACTTTATACTATATATGGTCAAAAAAGCCTTGTTTTGATTTTTTGTTTATGTTTCTATGTATTTTGCCTTGGTGGTATGCCAAAAATTAAATTAGGTTTTATTTGTTCTTATTATTATCTAAGCTGGTACCAGTATGATAAGATATAGTCTATAATTATACAACCACAAACATGGTGACGAGGCGTCAAATAAAAAAATAAAAAAAAAAGAATAGAACATCATCAAATCTTTTATTTTTATTTAAATATTATTTTTTTGAAAGGGTTTGGCTTTCGTGTTTTTTCTAAATATTTCATCCAAAGTATATTTCACAAATTTTCCTTCAAATATAGTCAACCTTTTATACAATCTTCGAATCATATTTCAAACAAACAAAAATATATTTATCTTCTTTGCTTTTTCTTTAGCTTACATTTCAAATATATTTATAACATTGAGTTGAACAAGAAAAAAAAAACGCCAAACGTGTATTTGAAAAGTTCGTCGTTGTTATAGACTCAAAATAGTTCCAACTTTTTTTTCTTCTTACTTTTCAACATTTATTTTTTAGTATTTGAATCACGTATCATTATTTTTTTTCTAAGCAATATTTGACGTGTATAAGAAATATCATGAGTTATGATGAATTCTACTTGCTTGTACATTTGTCATAAATTTTTGTCGATTCATTATTATATAGAAAATGTTGAATAATTCTTTAATGGTTTACGTGCTTCGATTGCTATTTCGTTCTTATTTTTAAGTGAAATTGATTTCATTCTATATTTTGAGATTCCTAAATTTTTAAAATACTTTTCTTTCTCTACCGTCTACTAATGATAGCTTATATTATTCACCTGAATGTTCAATGCATGTTGAACGCATTTGAATCAAGCAAGTTAAAGAAATAGACTAGAAGAAAACATTACAGGCATTTACATCACAAAACACTTGATGGGACTTACATAAATAACATTAATTTGCCTCAAAACTCAATTGCAGCGCCATAGCAGTGATCAGAAAATCTAGACTTCTGCAACCCGCACAACATTTTCACACTAATATTTGCCTGTTTCTGACTTTAGAAACTAAAATATTCACACAATTTGCATACTTTACAGTATTTTCATGCTCTCTTGTGGAGCCACATTTACGTTCAGGTAAAAATTGTCATCAGTTTTGGAAATTTCATTTTAAATATAATCATTAAGAAGCACATATTAGTGTGGTCTATGACTTTAAGTTCCTAGAAGTACTTGTACCGAATTATTTCTTTATTATTCAAAACCTCACTCAAATAACATGCATTTAGAGACAATCGTGACTTCTCAAACCACAGCAACAAAAAATTGTCAAAAATTCTTATGAGATGAGAGTACTCGGAGAATTGCAAGTGCACTTAAGAAGCAACTTGCTTTTACAGTTTATTTTTCATCACTATGTATATATCTCTGTCTTTTCTATCTTTACCTTCATATTAAGTCGTTATTCTATTGCGTGGTTGCACTTGTGTAGTTTTCGACACCATATATGAGCAGAAACTAACTTTGATCAGTAGAGGAAAAATGCTTTTGTTTTTGTCGATCATAAGTATATAAAACTATAATTATTAAATTCTATCTATGTTACTTAAAAACGATTTGTTCAAAGGAAAATCTCAGAATTATAAAAAAAGTACATTTCCGTAGAGATAAAGGTAACAATAACGTTTGCCCTACGTTTTTTTTTTTCATTGATGCTATAGTGCGTGAATTTATGCATATATGAAAACAAATAAACGCATTATGATATGAATTTTTTATGAAGCACGTAACTCTGAGTGTTTTTGCTTGCTAATTTGAAACGTATAGATATATATAATTCCAATTTTGTAAAAGCTATCACAACTCATATGCTTAACTATTTCAATAAAAGCACATATAGTAGCATATTATATAACATCGAAGCAAGAGAGCAAGAGAGAGAGAGAGAGAGAGAGAGAGAGAGAGAGAGAGAGAGAGAGAGAGAGAGAGAGATATATATATAATTTATGCAACAGCAAAACATAATCCCAGCACTTAAAGCAAAGTATTTTGGAGAAAAGTTTTTTTTTTTTTTTTTTTTTAATCTTAATCATAACCAGATAATTTTAATTTACAAATCATGAACTAAAACTGAAATAAATAATTTGAAACACAATTAATATTTGACATAAAAAAGAAGTGAAGGAGGCATAAATACGCCAGACAGTCTCGTTATAAAATTAATATTCAAAAATAAACTACAAATATAAATAAAAATTTACATATGTAAAAAAACAGTTAACATCAGTAATAAACAATTAACATATAGGTTATAATGCGCATGATGACATAATGAATGCGCTTCGACGCCATACTGAAGCAATGAATAACTTTACTCAGCATAGGACAAAGTGTTTTTTTGGCTATTTTCTGCGTGGAAAGTTAGTATAAATGTTTGTTATTATGATATTTATCGCATACTTGACAACCTAATTCAACTTATTAACTGTACCAATGCCTCTCAAAATTATTGCCAAGTATTTTTTTGTAAACTGGCAAAATGTCATTTTCCTATACCAGCCCATGTTATTTATTACTCAGATATGGCGTCAACTTTTATATGGATACAAACACCCTATAATTGGAACTACTTTAAATAGCAACACTATTATATAACATGATATGGAATATTTTCTATATAAGCTGAAATATGAGAATGACGTATACATATTTTTTTTCTTACCTTTAGCTTTCTTGTTCTTATTCTCGGACTTGCGCTCTGATTTAGCAGCGCGCTCCGGGCGTACAAGGGTTGGTAAGAGAAGTGACTCTGCTTCCCCTTGATCTTGCCAGTCGTCTAGACCATCATCAGCGTACACCGTGCAATAGCACAGTAGCACGAACACCGTGCACACCAGCACCGCCTTCATACCTATAACATGACACATCATATCTCCATTAATATTAGCATATAATAATACAACTTCATTTCTTTATACATTTTTATACATTTAACAAATTTATCAGAACAGAAGTAAAGAAGAAGATTAAATACTTTTAGTCGTTAATTTAATTGCATATTCTAAAAGAGGACATTGTCAATCGATAGATATGTGAATTTCTCATTTTTGAGTTCATTAAAGAGCCCCTGGCCTCAAAAACAAATTTCCTCTTAATGATAAATCATGAGATAGGACAATTGTAAATACGCATATTTTGTGCCTTAACCCTTCAGTACTCTTACAAACTAGGGAGAAAACTTGTAAAGTAGGCAACCCGCGCTACAATTTCTATTGTAGACCCGGAATTGTTGACGACATGAATTCCTAAAGCGGCCTACTTTACAGTTTTTCAAGCCCAGTTTGTGAAGATACAGGAGGGTTGAAGGATATAATATGTGTATGAATAATGGTCCCCATCTTTTGGTTTTTACGTTTTTTTTATTTAATTTTAGGATGCCAGGAGCCCTTTAAGTATTTTTAATTAACTTTTTAAAGTCACAAAATTACATTACGGGCGGAAACTTTTCTTATACCCATATGCTGCCCGTGATATCATTTTTCGATGATCAAAAATTATATAAAAATGATGAAATAAAAAATTAGAAATTTACATATCAATCGATTCAGAGGACTATGTTATATTTAGGAATATAAAATTGCCCATTTTTTAAAAGTCTACCTTATTATTGACGTGAATAAAGAAGCCAACTTACGAGTTATTAGCTATATACGATATGACCATATCCGCTTCCGATTTAACGTATTACATATGCGCAGTATGCTAAACTAGAAATCAACATACTTGGCTACTTGTATAAGATAGTAGTTGTTGTATAAATATGTAGTTGTTAGTTAGTTTTTCGGAATAAACAAAAAGCAAATTTAGAAGATAAATATAATCAACAATTTCGTCTATAAAAAACGCGTAACTTTAAATCATCCCTATACAACATATTATTAAATATAATATATAACCCATATACAGCTAGACAGAGTTCTATAGTGCTTAAAGATTAAATTTGAAGATTTAACATCATTTAAGTCTATATAACGATAATAATTAGACATTTATTGATTAGTTCATTTTTCAACTATTCAAAAGCAAATTGGTTGAATTAACAACTTTACGTCAAACTTTAGCGTTGTATTGTATCAGAGACGATAATTTTAAATGCGAAATACTGTAAACGCGACTCTTTAAACTACTGTACCGCATTGAAATTCAAATCACGCGTAACGCGTATACATACAAGAAAAGCAAGCTTTCGTTATAATAATGGTCTAACGTTTAATTCGACTAAATCTTGCTCAATATAACAATCATATATATATATATATATATATATATATATATATATATATATATATATATATATATATATATATATATATATATATATATATATATATATATATATTATATTTCTATTGAGAATTCTATTTTATAATGTTTTTCAACATTTATGCTTGAAAAAAAGTTGGACTTTTTGTATAAGTTAAGTACTTTTATACTTATATTTTATATTATGCAACTCTGTATGTATTGTGGTGTTAAAGAGCTCAATTTTTCTATTGTTCTATTTTGTTCTTTGATGATGCCTTGGCTTTGTAATCCCAGTACAATTCTCTCTCTCTCTCTCTCTCTCTCTCTCTCATTGCACTCTCTACCACCATCCCTCCCTCAATAATAATTAACAATTTCACATTATCATGACATATAAATATGTCGCTTTAAATGATAAAAAAATATAATTCACTATAAAATAATTTTTATTATAATTCAAATAAAAGTTTTACAGAGATTAAAAAAATAAAATAGATTTAAATAAATATAGTGTGAAAATAAAACTAAAAATACATAAACCATTAATGAAAATGATTTATTAGATTTTTTTTATATTAATAATATTATTTTATCATCCATTTATAAGCTTTAATAACTTTTTCATACTATATACTTTTTTCTCATTAAAGTTTAAATTAATGACGACACATGACACATTTTATCACTTACGATACCCAAGCTGTAATTAAAGAATTAAAAAATATATATAATATAGGAAACCTCGTATAGATAAGAGAAAAAAAAGCTTTACTTAAAAAAATATTAATAAACTTCTATCACAGTTTTTTTTTTTTTTTTTTTTTTTGCACACTCGTTTCTTGTTTCATATAACTATTTGAACTCTTCCGCGCTTTATTATATCACGGATATGATTAATAGCTCAAAATTATTATAAATTAGTATTATTATTTTGAGTCAGAAATATGTAATTATTTAGCTTCTATCTATGGGTGGCTTGATTCCTTTATTTAATCTTGCGTTTCAACGTTATAATTAAAAAAATATATAAAAACATATTACCGGGAGGAAAAAATTAAAAAATAACGTTTTTCCTATGCTGGGCGATGTATTTATTTTCTCAAGCATGGCGCTAGTGCTCAATTTCATGCAGAAACCCTATTGTATCCATAAAATATTTGACACGATTATTTGATTTGTTTAGACTAATTAAACATCCAAAAATATAATAATACTTTATGATATACATTATATATATATATATATATATACTGTACATTAGACCTCCTATACATTCAGTATAATTAATTATATGAGACTCCCTATAGCTTTCTAGTAAATTGTGTCCATTAAAGATTAATGAAATAATATATAGCTTAATATCCACGTTATATAACAACAGTATCAGACTATTTTAGTTCACTCGTCGTGGGATTGGTCAAATTTCATCTAAAGTTGCTTATTAGTTTTTTTAACTACTAAACTACAATACGAAACTTTAGCGTACAGTGGGCAATTTTCAAAACCATATATATATATATATATATATATATATATATATATATATATATATATATATATATATATATATATATATATGTATGTATATATATATATATATATATATATATATATATATATATATATATATATATATATATATATATATATATATAGTATTTGTTGAACACTCCCGTTCTACAAATTGTATACCAGATTTTCACAAACTTTTAATTAACTTATTGGAAAAAACAACAACAGCTTTTTAACTAAGATTTTTACTTTGATTTTTTTTATAGATTTAATGCTATATACATCAGTTTTGTTAAGGGCAATCAAAATTGTAGCCTTTTTAAAGAACATTTTGTTCTGCGTAGAATTTTAAATTAGGTCCACAAACTGTCTTAAAATTTTCACGGAAAGAATAAATTATGATATTTATACTGAATGTATGTGAAAAATAGTATAAATTTTAGTAAATTAGAACTACATAAATAATTATGCTTTAAAACATAATTATTGTGCTATATAGCATAGATTATGCTGTATTGAACAAATTGTGATGAAAATGAGCTGACAAAATATGTATTTATTTTTATCCGATTTTGATTTTGATTTCGATTTCGATTTTTAAACTCAAGAAACAATTATAAAAATCTATAATTGATATTTTTTTTGTATACTTTATTAAAATTTGAGTATCATAGAAAATCATTACAGCAAGTTCAATATAGTATAATTATCTATTAACTATTTTTAAAAATTGTATACCCCCCCTCCCCACCCAATATATAACATCAATGCAATGATTTTTTAATTCAACTTTCCTCATAGCAAGTAGCTAAATGAACGTTGTTAAAATGTTATTAAAATTAAATCCATGTATGAATGCTCGTAATTCAAAGGCAGACTCGTATGTTAATCTATGCATTCAGCCGTAATTAAATTGAAAAGAATTAAATGCTTTTTTTTTTTTTTTTTTTTTTTTTTTGCAGAATTTAATTTTTTCCTTTTTTTTTTTCGAAGCGATATGATTTCATTTCATAAATACAAAGAGCACACACAAATATAATTATATTATATTTTCGTTCTCAGAAAAGTAGCTTTTATAATTTGATCTATTTCCTTCTTATTAATTTTTGTTGAGGGGGTTGTTTTGTTAAACGTGATATTCTATGTTCATGGCATGATAACAAAAAAGAAGAAAAATTTGTTTTTTTTTTATTATTATTTTTTTATTTTGCATACCGGTTAATGTTAATATGATTATCTCTCTTCCACCACTAAACGTTTTCCAATACAAATATTTCAGCCAAAATATATTTTATATAAAAATTGACTTCATATTTATATAACATATTTCCATTGTATGCTATACAACAATTGATTCCATTTAATATTATTTTTGATTAGTAAAATACTATATAGCTTTATGTATCTCAATATAAAATTTATATTCATATAAATATTTAAATCTGTTTGTATTCATGTCATTATATCCAGTATCCATTGTCAGTAATGAAAATTGAGTTTTTGTTTTAAGGGGAGGAAAGGGGAGGAATGATGGGGGGGGAGGGGTTAACATTTTTAAAATTGTCGTCTACTGTTTTTTTTTTTTTTTTTTTTTTTTTTCACACTGGTTCTATGTACTATAGAAGGAATTCAAATACATTAAAAAAAAAAGAGGTGTGTGACTAATATATTAAATATTATATTTTTAATTACACTGTGGCTTGAAATTCATTGAAAACTTCTCTTCTGTCTTTATACTTTCCGTAAATAATTTTTTTAAGCTGTGTAACATAATATTCATAATGCTGCGGTGTAGAATTACGTTTTCTATGAATAAATACTGCTAAATGTATAGCAAATACAATTATTACGCATTTATTTTTTGTCAGTGCAAAGCGGAGGAAAAAAAAAAAAAAAAAAAGAGGAAACGTAGCATTTTCTTTATTAATATTTTTTATTGGTAAAAGTATACTGTATTTCAATTGTAAAGCAGTTTTTTTTCTTCTTTTCTAGAAGTATTGTCTTATAAAATTTCAATTTACAAGAAAAGAGAGTAGAGAAAGAGAGAGTGAGAGAGAGAGAGAGAGAGAGAGAGAGAGAGAGAGAGAGAGAGAGAGAGAGAGAGAGAGACCACGAACACTAATGAGAATCTTTTCGCATAAATATCTAACGTTTTTTTGTATCATAGTATATCATTAACAATACATAATGTTATACAAAAACACCCCTTATACTCTTTATAATACCCTTTTATACATATATATATACAATAGCAACGATTTTAATTAGAATGGATCAATAGAAATTAACAGTACAATATTTATAAACTAAAAAAAACATCAACCTCATATTGTATATTATAAAACAATAAACATACACACACCAAAAAAAAGTAAAAAATTTAAATTTCAATTAACTTGCCCTCTACAAATAATATAAACAATATATTTATTTACTCTATAATATGAATATAAATTGTTTTATATATTTTTTATTATGTATAAAAAATTTTAAAAATATTGTCATTCAATATTTATGAAGTATCATGAAACAACAAAATTATCGATTTTATATATATATATATATATATATATATATATATATATATATATATATATATATATATATATAACAAAACACAATGATGTGAATACTTGTATGCTTTTGTTGTTATTTCAAGTGTTCTTTTTTTATAAAATGAAGTGCTTTTTTTATGCAATATTGAGTTTTAAATTTTAATACGTATACATGATTATATAAACTACAGGGGTAAAGTTTGAAGTGTTAATGTTACCGTGTAAATGTTATTATTTGTGGAACGCTAACATTAATAATGGTAGGAATTAAAGTGATTAAACATAATATAATCATTTATAATTTTATTCAATTATCTGGATGATATTATAATTTTCTGTTCAATTATAATTTGCATTTTTGCTTTTTTTTTTGTCTCTCTCTCTCTCTCTCTCTCTCTCTCTCTCTCTCTCTCTCTCTCTCTCTCTCTCTCTCTCTCTCTCTCTCTCTCTCTCTCTCTCTCTCTCTCTCTTAAGTTCTTTATTAAATACAATTACGTATTTTTGGTTTCAAGAGCTGTGTAGTAGAAGTTCGTTCTATAAACTACACACAAATATTGAGCCAGCTTCGAAAAATTTCCTTTGTTAAAAACATCTGATCACGACGTCTTTACCTGTTTACTACGTTTATATGTATGGTTTATTATTGTTATTTCTTCGTTTAGAACTTTGAACCTGATAGAAATTGAACAAAAAAAAGTTCCATACGAAACATACGACTCACTTTTATCGGCTCAAAAAACAAGTTCAACTAATGAATGTGTCTTATTTTGTTGGTCAGCCAATCACTGTATATGAGAATAACTATACTTTACAGAACGAACTAAAATATAATAAAAACCCACGTTAGTATATACTGTATTGTAGAGCAAAAAGCCTACCTACAAGCTTCACAGGCGTATTAGCTATCCCGTACTAAATCACTTTAATCACGTTAAAAATAAAGAAGGCTGCACGGGCAATAACTAACGTAATAATTATATTAGCCTATATTCATAGCAATATTTATTAATTACAACTTAATTTATGCTATAATCCATATTAATTATGTTAAATATATAGCATAAATTTAATGCTATATAAATATTTATTTTGTACTAATTTAGCAAATTTTATGCTATATATTATCATAAATTACGCATTTTCTTCTTTCCGTGATACTTCAAAATTTCATATAACAATAACAACAATAGTAAAAAACGTATAAAAAGAATAATTTTTCATTACATTTTCCTGGAAATCAGAAACACCCATCATGTTAAGTGATTTTTTTTTCTTCCTCTCATTAGTGCGATTACGGTGTACTGTATGTATAATACGCGTATATAAAAAGCAATTTAAAATCTGTAAGTCATGGACTTTAACAAATGATGTGTAATGAATATAACCTCTTTGTTGTACTGAATGTTGAAAAGCCTAAATGATCGATATTTTTGCACCATTATATTTCCCCCTCTTGCAAAAAATTTCCATACATTCATACTCTTATATTATGAAAACCTTTTTTTTTTTTTTTTTACCAAGCTTCGATTTTTTTTTCACCTATACGTGTGACTACTACATATTATTATATAGAAACTAAATTTGTATGCAGTGCATGCATTTACCCAACTAGATACAATATTCCAAATTTTCTGAAACTTTAGAGAAGTTTATGCGGTCTTTTTTTTTTTAAATTTGTTTTACTAGAAAAGTTGGCACGAGCACAGAGTATAGTGTTTTTTTTTTCTAAAAGTTTTAGTTTTTATAATGCTTTTGACTATACGCATATACTTATACATAGGTACAATTAGGTTCTCTGTTAATTTAATTTATTATTCATTTAAAAAATAATTCATCAGGTATACTAAAGAGTGGAGTTATAAATTGTTGAAATAATTACAAATTCACACGCAATAAAAAGCTTATATATATATTTTTTTATAATGGATATTATCGTCAAAAATAAATTACATGGATAATTGTACTTGATTTTAAATTTTGTAGCTAATTGGTTTGTAAGATTTTACTGCTAACTGGTAAGAGAGATGCAAAGAATTTTGAATTTGAAGCGAGAAGCCGGTGAGAAAGAGAGAGAGTGGGAGAGAGAGAGAGAGAGAGAGAGAGAGAGAGAGAGAGAGAGAGAGAGAGAGAGAGAGAGAGAGAGAGAGAGAGAGAGAGAGAGAGAGAGAGAGAGAGAGTCGGATGCAGAGACAGACGGAGACAGAGACAGAGAGCAGCAAACGATAAAAAAATGTAAAATTAAAGAGAAGGCGACCAGATGATATCTCACAAACTGAAACTGGGGCCCCACGTCCCACAGTCATGAAAGCATGGGCTAGTAAAAAACGTTATCAAAAAAAAAAAAAAAAAAAAAAAAAAAAAAAAAAAAAAAAACATGAAGTATAAAATTAACATCAAGTAAAGATGAAGTTCACTTAAGTTAAGCTATCTTAAATACATACCATTAAATATTTAAACCATTGCAAAAACAAGACGAGAAGTAACTTCAACCAGAACCACCCCTTTTTCTCAGATTTCAAGTTATATAGGGAATAAAATTTAACACGCATTAAGTTCAATGTTAAACATTGATTACCTGTAAAATTGTTTTGTTTGGTCAAAATGATTTGAGAAAAAGGAGTGCAAAAATCTCTGAACTTGTTTTGGCCAAGTTAGTCCGCTATAAAGAAAACATGTATATGTGGGGAAAAAATCAATACAAAAAAGTTTGTTTTTAAATTAATTAAATATAATTAGAAGGTAATTATTATTCTTTTATCATGTTACGGTTAGGTTTAAGAGTGGGCCAGACAGGTTTTCAGGACTAAACCTCGCCAATTCATTTTTCTTTTATAAATATTTTTTTTTCACGTTTGTGAATAAAAACGATTAGAATTATTTCTTTTACTGGATATAAATTGTGTAGAAAGAATTATTATAAAAATTAGGTTCTTCATGTAACTAATAGAGGCCCTATAAGTTACTAACCCTTAAGTTAAATTACCACAAAACTTCAACGTACAGAGAAAGTTAAAAAGCCTGTCCAAATAACATAGTTATATTTAGATCAGAAAAAATAATAATAATAAATTTTTATAAGTTCAAAAAGTATAAATTTTCAAAGTTATATAAACTAAATCCCTATATGTACCTTGATTTACGAATTTTCAAAAAGTTTTTCTCTCCCCTCTGTTATAATATATATATATCGATCTTTTAAATATACGTTTGTTTTTATTGATTAAAAAGTTATAATACTTTATAAGAACGACAAAGCTATAAATTTATTAGGTATTAATCTTTCAATTTAACTTTTCCCTTGCTAAAAACTTTTTTTTTTTTTTTTTTTTTTTTTTTAGATAATATTTTATGTACTTTGTGGGAAAAAAACAAACAACAATTTTCAAAAAAAGTAAATAAATTTCTACTAACAGGGTATAAATAATACTTAAGTTTTAATCTTCAAACCCGTATATTGATAACAAACATGCAAAAAGTTTCAAAGTATATAAAAAAAGCAACAATTGATTCAATTGATTTTTTTGCTTTTATATATAAAAAAACTTCACTTTGAAGGTGTGATAATTTCTAATCTTTTTCTTCATAAGTATTTTAATTTATAGACATAAATGATATGCTTTAACCTATAGGCACATAAATTTTTATAAATGTGCTTCGTATCTTTGATTTTAATGCCAAAGCTACATTTTACATGCAGTTTTTCATTTTTTATATTTATTCTTTTGTTGACTATTTGCTTTTTTTTTAAGTTCCACAAAAAAAAAAAAAAAAAAAAAAAAGAAGCGCGTAAAAAATAAAAAGCAATTTTAATATTTAATCTGACTTTTTTGTGGTTTAAATGTTTTGATTACTTAACTCTTAATTTTTTTTTTTTTTACTCATACATTTTCATCTTCATTTTTATGTCTATATAAATTTATACTCAATTATAAAAGTTATATTATAATTACATTTTTATAGTAAAATAAAAAAATAAATATTTTTAAATTACGTTTAAACGTATATAACCATCCTTATTTTTCCTTATACTAATTTTTCTCGAGTCCAGAGAAGAGATTAAAAAAAAAAACTTTATTGATGTTTTCCTCTTTTCCCTCTTCGCTCTACTCTCTCTCTCTCTCTCTCTCTCTCCATCCCACCCAATCTTGTCGTCGACTCGACTCTTAAAAAAATATACGAGGAAAGGAAATTTCATCTTATTACGTTCGTTGATATCTGATGCTAGTATACTGCCAAGTTTAGATAAACTCTAATACTTATTCAAATGAAATGAACCAATTAAAATAAGAAAATGAGATGATATAAAATATCACGAAACATTATGATTATAATATGAATGTATATATATATATATATATATATATATATATTTTAAGTAAGTTATATTATCCAATATTATATGTACATATGTGCACGTATATTATTGTATATAAAATAGTATATATTTTTTTAATTGGCTTATTTTGTTTTGAGGTACTATAATACTGGCAAAATTAAACTTTATTTGCGCAGTATGGTATACTCTCATCCTCTCTCTCTATCTCTTTCTCTCATTGCAGCTCTGATTTCAACAGCTAAATTTCAACAGACAGACGGTGCAAAACCCATAAGCTTTGAAAAGTTTATATTATATAATGATAATACTATACTTGTATATTTCTTTGTTTTTAGAATTATTACATTTTACCATTATATGTAATATATTTGAGATTAATTCTATAAATATAGAAATCAGAACATTTGTACAAAGTTTCTGTGTATAGAGAACTTCAAAGTTTTAGAGTACATTTTGAAAATCCATTACAATAATAGATCTTATATGATGTATTTATAAGTATACTCTAACAAAATAATATAAGCTGGCATTCAAAACTTATATTTTATATATCAGAATTCATTTTTAAATGTAAGAAAAAGATTGTTTAAAAACTGTTTAACTGTTATCAAAAGTGTGTAATAAAAAAATGCATGATAAATGTTGATTTTGAAAAATGGAGAAAAATTACATGCATATTTTTATAGTAAATTTAAATTAGAGAGAGAGAGAGAGAGAGAGAGAGAGGATAAAAGATTATTCCAATCTGTACCATATTTTTACCCTCATCAAAAATTATCTCCAATATTTTCTCTTATATTTGTTAAAGGGAAAATAAGTTTCCAATCATAAGGGGAGAGAAAATGAAAAAAAAAAAAAAAAAAAAAAAAAAAATGCAGTTCAGAATTTTGATTACAAAATTGTATCATCAATTTTGAGAGGATAAAATATAACACTTCTGTAATGAGAATAAATATAATATTAAAAAAAATGGAAAAAATAATAATAATAAATAAATAAAATTGTATTTATAGTGACAAAAAGTAGAATATTATACACAATACCACCGTACAGATTTTTTTTTTTACGTTTCAGTCATATGTATATGCAGTTATGACAACAAAACTTTTATTTTTTGAATGAATACAAATAATAGTATTACAAATAATTCACATTTCTGGGGAAGTTATCGAGATGAGAATGCTAATGTAGCTCCACGAGAGAGCTTGAAAATACTGTAAAGTATGCAATTTGCGTGACTATTTATGTTTCTGACGTCAGAAACATGCAAAAATTAGTAAAAAATGTTGTGCGGGTTGCATAAATCAAAATTTTCTGATCACTGCTACGGGGGTTTTGAGACAAACTAAACCTATTTATATAAGTCCCATCAAGTGTTTTGTGATGTAAATGCTTATGTTTTTCTCTGGTCTATTCATTTAAAGATACGTACTGCAATAAACTTTCTAAAAATAATATTCAATTCAATATAGTAATTTCCATAGTGCAATAAGAATATTATAGATTTTAAAGATTTTTATAGCTTTTTTTTTTTTTTAGATTTTTTTTATAGATTTTTTTTTTTTAATATAGATGGTAACTTTACTGTACCAACTACTTAAAAAAAATTCTAAAACTTTTAAAAAGAACAAAAGTAGTAAAAAATAAAATTTAATACAACACCGAGGTCACATTGTTATTAAAATATATAAAATATTTAAAAACATTGTTTGTATGTATCCCCTAGTATATAATGCAATTCTCAATGGACATAAATACTATAATATAATGTTATATCACTTTCACTTTGTTCGCCATAATAATTGTTAACCCAAAGCACGCGTCAAAGATGACCTTTCTATGACCTACGTGAACTCAAAATGTCAAATCAAATAAATATTTGGTCAGATTTATTCTCATAACAAAATAAATAAACTATAATTGAATTTCAGAGAGATAAATATTATTTTGCTTTCCATATT
Source organism: Ecdyonurus torrentis (assembly GCA_949318235.1). Lineage (NCBI taxonomy): Eukaryota > Metazoa > Arthropoda > Insecta > Ephemeroptera > Heptageniidae > Ecdyonurus > Ecdyonurus torrentis. The sequence continues at coordinate 23,235,331 of OX439137.1, read as the reverse complement.
TTATGGTATATTATCATATTGTATGAAATATGAAGTATACTGTTTGAAATATAATTTTAAGTTGGTAATTATAGAAAATGAAACTTGTATCTCTGATTTTCAAAACTTGACACACAACTTTTTATGCTATTTAAATTTCAATGGTAACAACTACCTATGATAAAAATTTTAATATCCATGACCAATGACAAACACATAAAGGAGGTGAATGCTGTAATGAAATTAACATGGAATTTTAAGGAATATAAATTAAGAAATTTCATAATTCTAAATTTTGCAAAGTAATCCACTTTTTTTTTTTTTTTACTTATTTAGAATTTTTAATCTCTAGCCAGTATTATTGCAAAAAAAAAATAATAATAATTTTTAATCAAATCTGAATTCAAATAAGAAATTTCAACTTTTCACAACAATAAATCATTCCCTAGTAAGAAATATGCCGTATTCTTTTAGAAGTAAATCTACGTATATTTTTTGTATGTACCTAATTGTGGTGCGGTACTCTAAACCTATATTTTATATCATGACTATGCAATATTAAAAATTAAACCACACAAAAATTAAGATGAGAAACTTTTTATTTTTGTGCTAAATGGTTCAATCATCGTTGCTTTACTGTATAATACTGTAAATGCCATAGCAATATTCATTAATAATCAGATGATATTTGCATTTGAAGTTTTAGAAGTTTAAAGCTCAATACATGCATAATATAATTTAAAAAAGTTCATCAAGAAAGAACATTACATATTACATATATTATAAATTTCAATAACAGCATATATATAAATAGTATTTTTTTGATATTATTTCTAAAATTTACAAATGAAAATAAAGGCATGGTTACATGGTGTGATATTTTCAGTGTACAATAAAATTTGATTATACGAGAAACCATTAAATTAAGACCATTAAATTTTCATGCAATCAAATTTATTGCACATTATACAAAAACCTAATTACTGCCTGTGAATAGACCATAAAGGTTACAAATATTTGGTGATTAAAAAAATGTAGTTGCTGATAAAAGTACTATAGTTAAGAAACTGCTGTCGTAAAAATTCGTAATTTTTTCAAAACGTTAAAGTTATTTTTTTTTTTTTTTTTTTTTTTTTACGTTGAAGCAATACTAAAAGATAGGTGAAGTGTAAATTTGCTATCTGATTTTTAAATCGACAGAAAAGGCACTTAAAAAAACTGTTAAAATAAAATACATAAAAAAAAAAAGTTGAAGATGTTCCAACTTATAAAAGATAACCAATAATAAATAGGATTTTTTTTAACATTAAAATACTTTCAGGGAACCATTATTTTCACTTTCTTCTTACAAAAGAAAAAAATAGACAGCAGTTTTAATGAAAAATTTTAAGATTAAATTGATTAAAATATAGCTTATCACTTTTTAAGTTTTACTGCAATGCTGTAATATTTCAAAAAAATAAAAATGTATATGATAAAAAAATACACACAGTTGACAGTTTTTTTCTTTCTAACATATTGTTTTAAAACTTTTGTGCAAAGAAAATTTAAGGATGAAGCTTTTTTTTTTAAGTTATAAAAGCCGCAGGATTGTTTAAAAAGTGATGATTTATATATAATCAATTATTATTATAGGATTATATTGAATTACTCAATTCAAATTATATTTTGAAATGTGATTCATTTTCAAAGTGTTAAAAAATTTATTTTGTTTACGCAAGCAGTAATTTCTAAAATTGGATGGGAGAGAGAGAGAGAGAGAGAGAATTTTTAATGACTGATTGATTAAATAGCAACTAAATTGGTTAACTATAATGATGGTTTAAAAAGTAATGTATACAAATCATCATTAATTAATTATCTCTCCCAATTTTTATATATTTTTATGTTAATAATTTCAGTCACATTTTTAAAGTAAAGAAATCACACATTTTGTTAATACTGTATTATAAGTTTTCGAAAATAAATATTTGAATGAAAAGTATCAAATAGTTGCTTGATGCCATATTTCAATGCTTTAATAAATTTAAAACATATTAATAATTAAACATTGATAATAATCTGAAATGTGGAATAATATACTGATCAAGTAAGTGCGTAAACATCAGGTTTTTTTTTTTGGTTTCTTCATAAAACACTCATCACATTGACTAAGTTTTTAAGTAAATCAAAAAATAAAAGCTTTGTTATTAAAAAAAAAAAAAAAAAAAAAAAATCAAAGAAATCAAAGCATTTTATGATATATTAGACTGATTTTCTCAAATTTATATAATAAAAAAACATAAAAGTTATGAATTTGTTTGAAATACCTGACTATTACACGGTGCATACACGCGATCATAAGAAATATATTTTATTGCTATCATAATTAAAATATTTACGCTGAATTTTAAATATTTTTCTTGAAAGAAAAACACGCGTGGATTTTTAACTATGTATAAAAAATTGAATCTTATGAAAAAAAAATGTTATTTTGATATTATGCACCAATATAGAATTCAGAATAACAAATTTTCAACGTAATAAATTAAAAATGGTAAACGTCGTTAAACTCATCCTCTCTCTCTCTCTCTCTCTCTCTCTCTCTCTCTTCATACATCATATTGACTTTTTAGACCTTTTATTATTTTATCCCACTAAAGTACACCATTTTTAGTCCCACGAGTGTAAAAAATTAATTATATTTTACTAACACGTAATGTTGTACGATATGATATATTAGTCACAATGGGTAACAAAAATGTTTGGGAAATTTTCGCATCCTGAATAATAATATTTAGATATATATAGGGTATTATATTACTAAGAGGAGGAAAATCGAGAAAAAACAATTTTATAGTGAGATACGATCTCTTTTTTTATATAATATGTAATTCTATTTTTTTAATTATAATAATATAATAATTTTACTGATGTATTTATATGATAAAATTAATAAAAATGTCTTTCATACAGTTACATTTTTTTAATTATACTCTATGCGTGTACGCTTTTGAAAATTGACAATATTTCTAGTTGAAATTTTATGTATAATTAAGGACTTTTTTTAAAATTGTGGAAAATAAAAAATACAGAACCTATATCGTTGTGCGTAAAAAAAAAAAAAAAAAAAAAAAAGAAAGAAAGAAAAGAAGAAGAAGAAGAAGAAGAGATATGCAATATAGCAATTGTAATATAAAACACAACAAAAACCATTGAGTACAATAGTTGAATTACGATTCTGAAAAAATTAGTTTTACATCTAATATCTAACACTATATTCAACAAATAATGTACATATAAACCTGTAAAATAAATAAAATAAAAAATATTAAAATATTGATACTTTGTAACTAAAATAATGTAAAAAATGAAACTTAAATTGAAATAGGTTTACAATAAATGAATTTGCATTTGTTTTAGGAGTTCAAATTTAGTGATCAAGTGTTTGAGTTGAAATATAGGGTATATATTTTGGAACCATAGTTAACTACAATAGAATTTTTGTCTATAAAATAATGTCTATAAGGATTTTGTTCTTTTTCTATAAGAATATGTTTATCTTTAATTTTTACCTCAGAAATAATAAGTTAAGTAACTAATACTGTCATTATAGCATAAATAGTGCTGAATTAAAACAACATAATTAAGTATGATTATTCAACATAATATTTATGCCATGTAACGTATATTATGCAATATAGCATAAATTATGTTTGCATTAAACAAACTGTACTGCAAATGAGCTACATAGCATCACATATTTATTTTTGTCCGAATACGATACTTATTTTAATTTACAATTTTGATATATTCTCTAGTCAAAATTGCATCGATATCACACATTTTTCAAAACTCACATGAAACGGGTAGAAGAAAAAACTTACAGGAACGTTGCTAACATGGAATATCTACATATAATTATTTATACTGTAAAATATTAATGCTCTTATTATTTTATGCAGAATAACATAAATTATGTTGTATAGAGTGAAGCGCTGAAAAATGCGAGCCAGTTTAATTTTTTTTTCTTGTCGCGTGCTTTATGCTATTTTATGATAAAAATAAGTTTACTTTTTCAAATTATTCAAACTCTTCTTTAATTCACAAATTAAAAGTTCCCAAAAGTCGATATATTAAAAGAGTGCGTATATTCAAAAAATTGTCTTTTTTTAATAGGAATTTTATTAGTTCCTACATTTTGAAATGTTATAATATTATTATGCAACATAGAGCATGAAATATACGTAAATGAGTTATTCATTGCAATTATATGAAATTTACATAAAATTTGGAGTACTACTCTTTTATGTTGTGATACATCATGCTATATATACGTAGAAATGAACAATAGTTTTGTAATTTAAATAAACATTGAAATTTAAATTAAACCTTAACAAAAAGGGGTAAAATTAATCAAGTAAAAGTGGCTCAACTTAAGTTGTAGAATTTCTATTAATTTCTTATTCTCTCTCTCTCTCTCTCTCTCTCTCTCTCTCGTATTCCTATTCTATCACAAAATAATACTATCTTCCTTAAAACCTAATGCGCAATCTCTATAACACCCAAATTTGAGCTAAAAAAAAACACATTTATTATTTATACATTATATATATATATATATATATATATATATATATATATATATATATATATATATATATATATATATATATATATATATATATATATATATATATAAATAAAAATTTAATCTTCTAAATATGAATATAAACAAAAAATAGTTAAACAAAATTTCCTTTAGTTATATATATAAAAACTATTTTTTCAGGTACATATATCAAAGTATACATCTAACGAGGAGTGTAAAGAAAATTCGCGAATACGTGCGTTGCCTACGTTATTATCTTAATAATTATATTATATAAAACATCTGGTATGATAAAAAAAATATATATAATATATATTTTCACCCGTCACCCGGTTAACTAATAATAATCATAATAATTCCTACTCATTTTTTGATATAATATATAACATAATAGGGGCACTGTTGCCAAGCAATTTTATATGCGGCAACTATGGATGCTTAAAAACTCTTTAAAAGGATCTATAGAGAATAAAAGGAGAGAATAATATAAAAGAGAATATAAAAAAAAAGTTGCTTTTATACACAAAAGAAATATACGTCTGTCTACCGACGTTTGAAATTTTTTTTATATAGGTATGTCTACAGCATCGTTTTTTTTTTATATACATATATATATATGTAATTAATATAAATAATATAAAAAATATATATTTACCTGATTTTTAAGTAAAAAAAACTCAGTAGGTGTAACTTAAAGTTACAATTTTTACTTTAAAATATAATTTTACACTTATTTTTTTATATCAAATGTATCTTCTTTTAAAAAAATGAATTTTTTTCTCCTGACGCAAGGGTAGTGGCTCGAACAGAAAATCTCCTAGTAGTAGTGTAGCTGAGAGAGGAGAGATTCAGCCTCTTTCTCTCTCGCTCTCTTGTATTGATCAAAACACCGCAGTTATACTATTACGCATGCGCTAACGTACCATCGCATTACAATTAATGAACATATATTCAGTTTTTAATGACATCTATACAGAATTTTATTGAACTAAAATATTCCTTTTTATACTTTATATAATATAGATATTTTGTATTACCTTTTATTTTTTTAATATCTTTGAATTTTTTTTTATACTCGTATATCTATATATATACATATATCTATATCTACGTATACCCCTGGAGATGCGAGAAGTGTGTATACGAACACCTTTGTATTTAGGATATATATTATTTAAATGAATTTTATAGTATTTAATTATTTTTATTTGTATAAGTTAAATACAAAAATTGTGCTGAAAAAATCAACGAATATTTTCCATTATATATCAGTCAGATCATGGAAAAAGTCAGTTGCAAAAAAGAACTATTTATATCTTTTGAAAAAGCTCATTTTTATAACTGGAAAACTAAGAAAATAAACTTTATACTGATCATGTCGAGAGACTGCTTTTGCAACTAATGCTTTTAAAAATAAAATCTTGACTATGCGTATTGGTCACAGTGCTATAGTGCTGTATGTATAAAAAGTATATAAAAGTGAAGGACTACACTTTTTAAAAACTAACTTTTAAAAAGATTTTTTTTTATAACATCAATATTTGCCAAATTCTTATAAACTTTATTATTTTTTTTTTTTAAGATTTTTTTTTTTAAAGATTTTAACAAAAGTGAAGTGGTTCTTGTCAAGCCATTTAAGTCGCTATAAACAGTTCACTGCCTTATACATATATATAAAAAGACAAGTATAATAATTGTAGCTTACTTTTTTTTTTTATATGTGTTAAAAAACAGGATTTAAAAACGCTGGAGATAAAAAAAGAAAAAAAAAAGTTTTTATCTTACGTTTTATACCGGCCACAAAATGAGTATGTTTGAAAAAGTTCGTAGAAAATTATTTGAAGAAAAAAGAGAGAGAGAGAGAGAGAGAGAGAGAGAGAGAGAGAGAGAGAGAGAGAGAAAATTGTCTGATTCTTGAAAAACTATAATTAATAAGTAAAACTGATCTGATCTCTAAAAGTTATTTATGAGAAATTGTTATTTTGTTTACTTTACGATTTGAATTTAATTGAAAAATAGCAAACATAAAATGGCTTTATAGTCATAGATATGTAAATAGATTAAATACTTATATCCTGAAAATTTGATTTTCAATGCAAACAAGAAAAAAATCTTACATTATATGAAATCGAGTAAAATCACATCGAAGAAACCTTATAAAATTGTTGTTGACTTTTTTTTTTTCCTTTTACATTTTATAGTTATAAAGGGGAGAAATTGTATTTTCCAATAATGAGTTTTACAAATTGCCTAACCAGTGTCGCTACATTTTTTTCACGTACAGAAAGTTACAGTTATTACATGCTATACGTTTTATGTTAAAGTAAAAGGAAATTTAAGAAGCGAAAATAGTACAAAAAGGCATACATATTACAAATCAAAGAATTTTTATGAATCAGTTCCATTTAGGTTCAAGAACAATATTTTTAATAATATATATATGAATGACAAATTTTCAAATGGAACTTTTTTTCCTATCAAAGAAAAATTATAATTACTAAAAAAATATAATAACATAGAGCTTAATTGAAAAATTAATATTAAAATTATGTGAAAAGTTTCATATAACATAAAACATAATAACCCACTAAAAAAACAAACAATACAAGTAGTATAATACCACATAACATACAGTGTAAATGTGAAAACCACAGGGTAATTGAATTAGTCCACATAACCACATCAAGGGGCTATGTACATATGTATAATATGTAGAGTATAATTAGGTTTACTACTTTTTCATTCTTTCATGAGGTACATATATAATTTTAAAATCACAATGTGGTCAAAATTTTCATTTTTAATACAAATTGCTATTAAATTCATTCATTCATTTTTTAAAATTTATATGCGTAGATGTTATATAGATCAGTGGTGGGTGTATATTTTGCGTGTGCAGTATAATTCTGTATCGGGAAATAAGGGTGAGAAAGAGAGAGAGAGAGAGAGAGAGAGAGAGAGTGGGTTATATATTGTCAGGCTGAATGTATATAATATATTCTATACGACTGATATAATTCAATTAACGTGGGTAAAACAAAATGATTAATTATGAAATTCATCCGGTTGTCAACTCATCAACTCATCAATTGTAAATGTATTACAATTACAGCATTATAGTTTATATTTCACTGTAAGAGAAATAAGAGAAGAGAAGGGAGAGAGAGAGAGAGAGAGAGAGAGAGAGAGAGAGCAGGAAAATACACAAATACAATAATAATAATAAATACAGAGTAACAACGTGCGTTTATGAATTATTATAATTTATTTACTTAATATTATTTCAACAGTTGCTTACGTGGTGTTTATTAAAATTAACATAATTTTATTTAATATTTATGCAACTTTTATACGTAATGCATTTTTGTATACTGTATTCTATAGTGAAAAAGAGTTATAATTTATATAAGCATTATAAATGTAATAAATCATTAATTAAATATTTTAATGGTATTAATTTAGTATAATTAAAATAATCAAATAATGTTGAACTTTGTACATTGATAACACGTGAAAATGACATAAATATTTTAATGATATAATTTGAGCATAATTACGATCATAATTAATTTATATTTATAATTGCAGTATACTTAATACTTTTAAATATAATACTTTCTGACTATAAAAGAGTATGTATAATTAAAGTCATTACATCATCAATAATATAATCATATTAATAATATACTTAAAAGTTTAAAAGGGACGTCAAACTTCTTTACATAAAGTTTGAGCTTCTCTCAATTGTCAATTATATAAGTTATTCATGAGTAATGACTTTGATTAATTAATATGGTTATATAAAGAGATCTTATGCAAGGACGTGCATGATGACTATAGTATAGTATAAGTAAAACGTTTGATTAATCTCGCAGATTAATGTAGCCCCTCTATATTAGGTCCGAGCAATAAATGTTTTATCATATTTATAATTGCAGTATACTTAATACTTTTAAGTATTAATTACCTGAAAGAGTTCCATTTATTATTAATTTGTATGAATTTTTATTTTTTTTACAAATAAAATTATATTTTTACTTCCTGATTTTTTTTTTTTTTTTTTTTTTTTTTTTTTTAGTTACGGTGAGACGACAGATGGAAATAGATAGTCGTCTGCCAATACACTCATTGTTACTACATATTGTAGCATTCATACAATGTTACACTCATTGTGATATTAAATTATATTTTATATCTTACGGCAATGCTAGATATCGGTGGTGACGTAGCACTATTCAATGGCGCCCTGGAAAAAGGCACGGGATTTCTAATTTAACAACACGCTTACGGGGAAAAGCATTTTTTTGTTGCTTTGTTTTGTAATTTTTGAGCAAACTATACTGCACTTATTCCTTAAAAAGTTAAATGAAGGATATACTATAAAATAGAGACACAATTTACGTGTTTTAAGCCATTTTTTTTTTTTATTTTTTATTATCATTTATATTATAACGCCGGTAAGAAGCGAAATTGACTAATAGAGGAACAACTATTTTGAGGCCGACTTTAAGCAATTTTGCTTAAATCCGCTTCCGTTTCAAGGCACTGCTCATGCGTAGTAAGTAGAAACGGAAGCAGATATGACTTGAAATCGCTTATAGTCGGCCTCAAAACACACGGAAAAAAATAAATACTAACTCGGTGTTATTATTTTACTAACTCTGATAGTTAAACTAGCCTTAATTTGCAATGTTCCTTAAATTAACTATTTGTGGTTAGTAAAACTGAAGTTAGTACTTCTAAGTAATGTGTTAGTAAAATTTACTAACTGCGATTGTAAAAGAGTATTAATTGAGCTAGCCCACGCTTTCTGCATTTACTATCTTGTTACTTATTTGCTAATGTTTGTTCTTTTCTCTTTACTAACTAAAGTTACTACTAAATATAGTATAGGATTCACATAAATTTGATTATATTTTATTTTAATCTAATTATAATAATATAAAGGCAAAAGGAAGAAGAATTAAAACATTAGAATATGATAATAAGAAAAAATTTTATTGAGCTTAAAAAGAAAATACAAAGTTCAAAAGGAACATTAAAAAGTCGTCACTTACAGTTCAATTTCACTCGGTACACTCGTTGTAATTGCGGGGAAACAGTAGTGGGAAGAAAAAAACACTTCATCTTGATTTTTCAATGTTGCTGAGGTCCATCAGCTCCAGCAAGTGCGGTCCATGGCATAAGGGTGGCTCTAGCGTTGTCCTCTCTTGTAGACTTGTAAAAAATCCACATTGGTTGTAGTCATCCAGTAAATACATCACCAACCCTGTAAATAACATTGAAATAGGTCAATTTGCTGACATATATCAAATTATGCACATTCGATATAAATTTGTCAGGTTATTAAAATACTTACATGGTAATTAGAAATCCACGGAAATGTTGAAAGACTCGTGTCGAAAAATGCAGCAAGCCATAGTATCAATAAGGCAGCAAACAGCGAGCACGTTTTCCTCAATCTATATCAAACAATGTAAAAAATCAGATTATTATAATACTAATTTACGTAAATGTAAGTTCATTATAATTAAAACACTTACCATGATGAATTCTGATGCTCTTTTGTATCCATGAGTCGATCACAAGTTATTAGTAATAATCACAAATCAATAAAACACTTCTGCAACGATGTAACCGTGGCACTTCAAAAAAATTATTTTAAATTTTTCTAACGGTCACTTTCTTTGTCAGTTCTCGGGCTATTTAAATGCTACTATACAAGATAGTAATATAATAACGATCAAAATATGATTTACTAACATGGTTAGTAATATACTAATAATACGCTCAAAAATATTATGTAACGATGCATCTCTTTATATTTTACTAACATGCTAGTTGTAGTACATTGTAAGGAAGGCAAGTTAGTAACCTGTAACAATCATAAAAATAAGTAAGCCCAAATGGTGCTTTTGACTATCTTTATAGTTAAAATTACAAATTTCACTTGTAATATATTGCTCCGAGTTACTTAAAATTATCTTAACTAGCATAGGTTAGTAATTATTTTTTTCCGTGCAGTTGTTTCTTTATTAGTCAATATACGTTATATGTTACGTCTCTTTATTGACTAATAAACTAATAAAGGAATATCTTTTTTGAGGCTGACTTTAAGTAATTTCGCTTACAGTACGCTTCCGTTTCGATGTACTACGCATGTGCAGTTCCTTGAAACGGAAGCGGATATGAGTGAAATCGCTTTAAGTTGGCCGCAAAACAGTTTTTCCTTTATTAGAATTTCCGTAAGGCAACATAATAAAAAATTATACCACAGTTGTGTCTATACATGAAGTTCTCTCTCTAGTGCTAAAGTATACACTCTCATATGCGTATGAAAAAGTGTGTGATTTTAAAATTTCTTTTTAAATGAAACTTAATTTAAAACCATTTTGAAAAAATTGAAAAAAAAAGTATAAAGAGTAAATATATAATGTGATGGGATGGGAGTCTTCATATAGTTTTACTAATGAAAATAATTAAAGCTCTTTCAAAAAAATGCAATAAATTTTTTTATGCTAATAAAATCTAATAACATTTTACAGCAATTGCTGAATGATAAGTGATAACTATAAAATTTGAAATAACTATCATGTGCATTCATCAATTATATTTTTACATGGAACTATATATTAAATAAAAAAATAATAAAAATGAAAAAGAAAAAAAATCCATTTGTATTTTATGTTACAAAATTCAATCCTTTTATATAGCCTATAATTTGATTTTTATTTTTCCATCGAGTAAATAAATCATCATCCTATTATTCAATGAAAAAAAAATCTATTGTTATTATTTTGAATTTTGATGATTAAATTATACACAATATGCTAACTGCTACTGTTTTGAAATTCATTCATTTCATTATTGTCTCCATTGTGTTATTGTAGTGACAAATATTAATGGAAACAAAAATTCAAACTATATATATATGAGATTAATAAAGTTTCTAGTTATATTCATTCATTCATTTTTTTTTTTTGTATTTTTAACATTATAAATATTACCTATTATAAATATAAAATATTTATGATAACTTAACAAAAATAATATAAATAAATAATAATTAAATAATATATAAGTCTACTTTATTCCGGACAAACTATAGTGACTTGCTAAATTTTTTTATTGAATCAAAAAATAGAAAAATGACGTCACAGTCAAGTCGTAAATATATTATTATTTTTTTACTCTCTTTTTTTTTTTATTTTTTTTTAAAAAGAAGTAAAATAATTCTGCTAGACGTCGTAAAACTCAAGAGAGAGAGAGTGAGAGAGAGAGAGAGAAAACTGTAGAGTATATGTGCGACTTTTTCAAAAATTGGTTTAAAGAATTGCAGTAAAAAATTTCTCATTTCAATACAATTTATTGTAATTTCCGAAATGCCGGACCCTTAATAAATAATATTAATTTTCTAAATAGGATACCAAAAATAAAAATTCTGCAATAAAATTCAGAAATATGCCAATAACCAATATGTCCTAACAGTGCCATTTGTCATTTTTTTTTTCTGCTTGACACTTAATACTTTTATTTATTTAGGTAATAAAATTTAATGAACGTGGATTATACAAAGCTGTAATGAAAAACTCATAAGGCATCAAATTATAGCAAGTATAAAAATATAGTGCCTCCTGTCCTTACATCACAGATGTTCAGTTCACATAATTCACATGTCAAATCGACTTCTTGACATGTTGTTTGCTTTTGTGCCAGAGTTCACATTTTTTTTTCTTGCTGTGTTGCTCTTGTCCTTGTATCAATACAAATTCATCTGTTTCTTTATTTTTCTTTTACTCTTGGCCGTACAGTATGTTCCAACTTTGCTACAACCAACTATTGCATATAATATACTTTTACACTTTTACATCACCTCAATTAGGTAAAAAAAAAAAAAAAAAAAAAAAAAAAAAAAAAAATTTCAAAGTATAGTGGCTTGAATATTTGCCCAGTCTGATGTATTTTATATTGATTTTATATGAGGTAACGATTATTGTAGCAAATTTTATTTCATTTTCTTGAATAACGTAATTTCAAAACATTTACCCTGTTTTGAGACGCAAAGAATTATGATATACGATAATTAATGTATTAATTATGTTAATGGAGGTTATCGGTTTAGCGCGCGGGGTACTGCGGGGAAAGCTAAGGGTCCCCTAATTTAACATTTTATGCGGAAAAACACGTTTTTTTTTTTTTTTTTTTTTTTTTTTTTTTTTTTTTTTTTGCGATTTTTGAGAAAACTGCTCCACCAATTTCGGAGAAATTTAAATAAGAAATAGTAGACATATTTTTACGTGTTTTAACTTTAAGCCATAGAAATTTTTAAATCGATAACCTCCATTGATTCTCAATAAACGGTGCAACTTTTTCAGTGACAACTGTGAATATTAATTACAAAAATTATCCATTAAAACCGAATATAGAATCAAATACTACACATTAAATATATTGAGCGTGTCAGCAGACCAGGGGGGGGGGGGGGGTACTAAAATTGATATACCATACAGTTATTTAAATTAAATTATGAAAACAGAAAGTGAATTCAGAAATTTACTTTATAGCGTAAAGAAAAACTGTGTAAGCATTTACGATAATAAGTGGGCTGAGTTTTTGTTCCCTATTTGAAATCAATATTTAATCACAAAAGAATAAAGAAAGGAAATAAATAATTGAGATAATACTAATTAGCAATTATTATAAAAATTCTAGCTATTATGAATGCTAAAAAAATAAACATGCTATTTTTTAGTGAATATTTAGATTAAATATACTATATTATATATTATTAAAACTTATTTATTTCATTGATTACATAAAAAAAAAACTATACTATCTATGAACCTTTTTGGCTTTTAATTTCTAGATACATCAGACTTATAATATGACTTTCCAAATTAACGATCACTCAAAGTCTAAAGTAAGTTTTTTTTTTTTTTTTTTTTTTTTTTTTTTTTTTATAAAGTATTTGACCCAAAGAAATATTATCACGTTAGCAAATACGTTATAATGATCCGTATTACAGTGAAGGCTGAGTGACCATACCACATGTAAGACTATACTTTTCTCTTTTGGTGTGATTTTATTATAATATTGATTTCCAAATAAAGGAATAAATACCTCAATTATATAGAGCCATATTATCTTACATGGAGACGTGGTTATCAGAAAGCTATAGGCTATAGGAGTGAATATCCCCAGACTATAATAAGGGGCTCGTGTTACTTTATTAAAACGTGACAGAAAAAGTAAAAAAGTAAACGGAAAAAAAAAAAAAAAAAGATGTTATTTTATTTTTAAAAAATGTGCCTTAAAAAGTAAATAATAATAAAACTAAAACACTATCCGCTTTCTAATTATTATACTCAAGCATTTTCAAACTTTATTATAACAAATTTCTTATATATATTATGTAAGATAAATTTGCTGCTGCTTACCCCCCCCCCCCTCCAATCCTTGCTTGTATAGTATTTTTATTAAACATATATATTTCTATTGGCTTATGGCCATACAATGTAATTATATGGAAATTTTAGTTGACACAGAACTCTATTTAATTACATGTTATTTCCATATGCCAATAGAATTTAAGTTTTTAGTAAAAAGACTGTACCATACACGTAGTGCATGATCACAATACACCGCGGCTTCACCATCCCCTTTTTTTTGTCTGTCTCGAGAGTTGCACTTGAGAAAACTATAACTTCATCAGTTACTAAAACTAATTATTACAGTACAGACTCCAGTAATAAGACCCGGTTAAATAATCATCACGATCGATCAACAAAATCCCTCACAACGTATACCACAAGCTTAAAAAAAATAAAAAAATAAAAATAAAAAAGACATTTCTAATCTATTTAAAAAAATATATATAGCACAAAATATCTGCAGTATTAATTTTTGTCATCTGTGGCTTCGTCTTTTTTCTTTCTTTTCTTGCTTCTTTTTTTTTTAACAAATTTATAATCTTGTTTACTTAAGTTAAATGACTTAAATTTTTTATAATATATGTTAATTACAACTTTTAACAAGATTGTCTGCAAATACAAAACAACACAAAACCAAAGTAATGTGGCGTTACATACATACTAAACATTTTTATTTTTAAAGAAAAATAAGATAAAATTAATTTAGTGGAAAAAAAAGTCCCCTTGATTTATGGCTTTAATATGGAAAATATTTTTCCTTTAATATTTTTTAATATATATTTTTTTAATAAAATATTTTAATATTATTAATGACATTTTTTTTTCTTTGCTGATATTTTTTAACCATTAATCATTTTATTTTAGTAAAAGAAGTTATTTTTTTATAGTTCCCAGCATCAAAAGCGCCTCATAGAATGAGAGAATGCAACCCGCAACGCAAGAAAGCTTAAAAAGTTGCCTACTTTACAGGGGCTCTTCAATTTTTTTTAAAGGTAAAATTGGCACACAAAAACAAGTAATATTTTTAGTTAAAACGTATTTATACGATGTTAAGCTTTAAAAAAAATATAAATATAATTATGTAATTATTTATTAAGATCCTTGGATTATCAGCAACTATACAGCTGCAATGAAAAACGTAATCTCGGGGAAGGAAATTAAGCGGCAGTCGTGGCCGAGTGGTTAAGGCGTCTGACTAGAAATCAGATTCCCTCTGGGAGCGTAGGTTCGAATCCTACCGACTGCGAACTTTTTAATAAATATTTGTGCAAACCAGCTTTAAAAGTTATAAGAAGTTATGCCTTTATGTAAAATATTCATAGTCAAATTTACAAAAACATACGCTGCATTATCTCTTTTTCAATGAACGTGTTGCGGTGGTTGCGGTGAGCGGCGATGTTGGGCTTGGTGGTAAAAATGAAAATAATCTAGAAATTCAAATATCACTATAAAAATCAAATTTATCAATAAATTATTCATATATTTTTCTTTTTTTTTTTTTTTAATTTTCGAAAATAAGTTTTAGATACGATTATACATAAATAATTTTAAAAAATTGTTTTTTGTTTCTTTAAATTGACCGATAAAAGTTCGCTTTTCGTTATTCATTTGCCACCGAAACCGGAATAAGTCACAAAGAGCGCGAACGTCGATGACCAATAGCATAAGGGAGATTTGAGCGCCAGACGGCGTTCAAACAAGTTTTTATCTAGTGGTGACGACTGTCAACACTAGATGGCGCTGTTCGCTGCAGTGTTTTTCAAGGTAACTGTCTCTGTGACTTATTCCGGTTCCGTTAGGGATACCAACCTAACAGTGTTCCTTTATCAGTCAATTTGCAGATTTTTTTAAAACATTTAAATAAAGAGCGGTAAGCTTTGCGAAGTTGGTAACCGTGTTGCCGGTCATACAACATGGCGGCATGTCATCAGTGCAGTGCAGTGTCTTGGTAAGAAATCATTTTTTTCATATTTTTTATATTTAGACAATTAATTTTATATAACTGTGACTTTTAAATTAAACTTCATATGCCATTTTATTAATAAATTAAATAAAATATGTCAAATCTAGCGTTTAAATAGGAAATACTACGTTTTAAATTTGGTAATTATTTGGTCATGCTATGGCCGACAATTTTTTTTTTGCTAAATATTTTTTGCATGAATTATTTTTTTTCTTAAATACAATTTAACTGTGTCAAATATATAAATAATTGTGATATTTGTTGTATTTCTCGTGTTCTTGAAGATAGTATACTTGTATTTAATATAATTTAAATGCCCTTGAAAGATATCAAAATGATTTATTGTAATGTAAAAGGTTAAGAAAAAAAAGTGCACTTATCAGTTTTCACAGACGTGCATGTAATGTACAGACGTTTTCATTTACATATTTACTTAAAGATTTCCTTTTTCTACGTATCTCTGTATTTGATAATCATAACTAATATTGCAAATGAACTTTTAATGATTGTATTTTTTATATTTGTGGGTCAATTACATGTTAAGTGTACCAAATTAGGATTAAAGTGAAAATCATATGTCCATTTTTTTTTTACCGAACAAAAATTTCTCTTCTAGACATGAATATCATTGTATGTAGTAAAAAAAAAGTATTAAAAATTACATACATACTTTTCGTACGTGTTATAATATATATCTATATGTAAGGAATTTATTTGGTTGAAAAGATGCAAGTCGTTCTGTTGAAAAAGGAGGTCAAAACTCCCAAAACTTTTACATATTATTGTTTTAAATTTCTTTTATAATGTGATAATGTGGCATATAAAATATTTGCCTTTTTATATAGTAAATCATGATTTAATTTAATATATAGGTATATATAATTATATATACATAACATATATACAAATGTATGATTTCTTATTTATCGCGTTATATTAATTTACTATTATACATATTGTACATAAACTAATTGTACTATTTTGTACTGTATTACATATTATTGTGCAAACAATTATTATTTATTTTTCTAAGTAGTTGCATGTTGCACTACGGTATGTTTTCCTGCATTTCAAAACAATATATTGTAAAATAAACACAAATACCTTTTCAACTCTCACAAGTTAATTTTATATTCATATCAATGCATTTCATCTACATTGAAATAAGTACATCGATATTTGTTTCATTAAACCTTTTATCACAATAAAAGCATAAACAAATATTTAAAAAATCAACATTATAATGGCCTTTTAACTTTTAACACGGTACAATATGTACACACAACTGTGATAATATATTTTATTAAACTCGTGCTGAATTTGCAATGTTATGTTAATGTAAAAAGTATGCTCCTAAATATAAATATATTACAGTGCAGCTCTGGCCAAAAGTTCCGGAACGGGGCAGCGGTGGCAGCTGCGTTTTCTCATAAAGATAACATAGTGTTCTTGCGGGCTGCCCATGCAAATCGTTTGGGAACTTTTATCCAGAGCTGTACATCACAATCATGTGTACATATGCAATTAATTTGATTGCATGAAATAAATAGTATCAAATTGACATGCTATCAAATTTAATAAGTTTTAAAAATAATGCAATGTGTGAATATGCTATCATGGCCTGTTTACATTCATTGTTATGGGAGTAGGTGATCGGCTGATCTCTCACAGAATGAATGGTCGTGAAATATAACATTAACATTAAAGGAATAGACCAGAGAAAAAAATATACATTTATATCACAAAACACTTGATGGGACTTACATAAATAACTTTAGTCTGTCTCAAAACCCAACTGTAGCTCCGTAACTGTGATGAGAAATTTCGATTTATGCAACCCCCACAACATTTTCATCATAAACATGAATAGTCACTTAAATGGCATAGCTTACAGTATTTTCACGTTCTCTCGTGGGGCATCTTTAACATTCTGGTAAAAATATTCAACAGTTTTGACTATCCCATTTAGTGTTTATTCATTAAAAAGCACATGTTGTTTTATGTGGTCTATGGCTTTAAGTAAAGATGAAATGTTACTTTAAAGTTAAGTTATGTCAAACACATGCAAACATGATCAAATATTTGAGTTATTCCACTTTAAAAATAACATGTAATGAAAATTTTAGTGCTTACTTTTTAAGTCAAATTAAAATTTAATGCTCATTGAAAATATTGTACAGTTTGAACATTGATTCAATTTATTTAATTATAATATGTTTAATGTGTACATATATAAGTTTGCTTTCTTTCAAACTGGCTTAAACAGGATATTGTGTTTATTGCAGGACAGATAAAAATATGACGATATTACTCATTCTCATTACTCACTTAATCTTACTTGAAGCTACAGCTGAGTTTATTTAGAGTATTATTATGAATGTGAAATAAATTTGATTAAATGTTATCTCTAAACATTAAAATGAGATGAAAGTGTATTACATTGCATTGAAAATAAAATACAGTATTAACGCCATAGACCACATAAAACAACATGTGCTTTTTAATGAATAAACACGAAATGGGATAGTCATAACTGTTGACAATTTTTACCAGAATGATAATGTAGCTCCACGAAAGAACGTGAAAAAACAGTAAAGTATGCAATTTCCGTGACTATTCATGTTTATGACGTCAGAAACATGCAATAATTAGTGTGAAAATGTTGTGCGGGTTGCATAAATCGAAATTTCTAATCATTGCTACGGAGCTACAGTTGGATTTTGAGACAAACTAAAGTTATTTATGTAAGTCTCATCAAGTGTTTTGTGATATAAATGCTTATGTTTTTCTCTGGTCTATTCCTTTAATCAATGTAAGCATGACTTTAAAAGTGCATGTGACAATATTGAGTAATATAATAATGACAAGTGTCTGAAAATGTAATATATTTATACCGGTGTGTTCATTTATAAGTCTTCCACCTTTTTTTTTTTTTTTTTCTGTTGGTCGTTGACTTTTTAAGATTTGATTTAATAAGGTAAATTTTCATATTTAAATATAGTTACAAATTTCTTGTATTTGTGTACAGCGCTGGACATAAGTTTTAGAATGTGCTGCAGTTTTCTTGTAGGAAAAGCATTGGGTTGTTGCAGGTTGCCAATATCATATGTTCTGAAAATTGTGTCCAGAGTTGTACTGATCTACTTGAAAGTTTTTTATTAGTATTATTTTTAATTTTCAATATAAACTTAAAAATTGGCCAATTTACTGAAAGAAATTCAACACATACTATCTGCCCTTTCTTAAAATAATGATTATTCTTAATTAAAGCTAAATACAACAATCATTTTCATTCAAAAAGATACAAAATAGAACTGTTAAAGACATATTTATACTGAAGTAAGGGTGTGTTTCATAAATCTGAAAATTATGTATAGGTACGGTATAAATTTGAAAAATCATGAATTCTTGACATTCAAACCTCAACTTTTTGGGCAGGTCAAACAAGAACATTGATTTTCTTTGATATGAGCTGTAGCCCAATATACACCCCCCTGAGGTACACACAAAATAGATTAAAGTAAAAATATACAAATAAATAATGACAATAAATATGAAAGAAAGGGCTAGGAGAAAACGAGTATGATTGTGAACGAAGACCCATAGTTCAGTGAAACTTTTGCCAGCACAAAAATAAAACAAACTTACACATTGGATAACTTTTAGTACTAAACTCTGAGAGAAATTAAAGTGTGTTATACCTTCATCAGTCCCTACAGACTTGGAGAAAAACTGTAAATGATGATAAATCATTCAACTCTCATATTTTGATGAGTCTGTAAGGACTGACCAGTGCATATAACAAACACACTTCATTTTTTCTTGGAATATAGTGTTGAAAGCTATCCAATATGTGTTAGTTTTTTTTTTTTTTTTTTTAGCAATATTTTCACTGAGCTATGTATGGGACTCTTCACTATGGTAAAACACTTACTGGTTTTCTCCTTTTTCTTTCAATTTTATCATAATAATAATAAACATCATAAAATTAACAAACATAAAAATCTGTTTGTTAAAACTTAGAGATTTAGACATGGTTTTGGTGCTTTGTTTATCATTTAACTCAAGTTTTACATTCTCACTACCTATGTACAGTAGATTTTCAGTGTACAGATCTGGACAAAAGTTTCCAAACGGGGCAGCAGTGACCACTGCGCTTTGTCATAAAGGTAACATAGTGTGGTTGCCTATGCAAATCGTTTGGTAACGTTTGGCCAGAGCCGTACATAACAATGCATAGCTGGTGAAAAATAAGAATGTACGTAGTATGAGATGCAAAAGAAAGTATATGAAACAAGATATGAATCTAATGGAAGCAAGAGAAATATGTCAGGATAGAAAGTTGTGGAGGTCTATCACTGGGGTCAGGCTAAAAACCATCTGTTGTTGGCTTACCCCGAAAGGGACTAGAGCGTCATGATATGTATTTATGTACAATTATCATTCTAATTTTATGTTTTTCTCTGTGTGTTTCAGCATGTTTCAATAACAATTGGCAAAACATCAAAACCTTAAGTTTGTTTACATCATAATAGAAGACGAAATTTTCCAAAATAAAAATACATAATATTAAATTAATATAATATCAATTTGTGTTAATATTCCTAAAGAATTTTTTTATTCATCGTATAAAGAAGAAGAAGAAGAAAAAGAAGAAAACAAATCTAAACAAACGAAACAAATTTTTTAACACTGCAGTACTTTGCACGCATTGATGATGTCTGAGGATCATTATTAATTAGTATTTAATTTTTTTTTCATCATCAATATAAAAAATCAATTATAATAATTGATTTTTTATATAAAAAAAATATATCAAAACCTAATCGAATCTATTCAAAAAAAAGAAAATACTAATTAATAATAATATAATATTATTTTGTTTTTAAATGTGTGCGCGTTGATAATAATAATAAATAAAAACGTGTTGGTATTCTGTGATATTACGTAAAGAAAAAGAAAAATACGACTATAAGACGAAGACGAGAGAGAGATAATAATAATATTAATATAAATCCCAAGTAATAAAGCAAGTTATATATTTAAGAAGATATTAATAAAGCAAAAAAGCTGTGAAATATTTTTTGCTTGGTATAATTAAACTACGTACGTATTGTATACATGTCTGTGGATCCTCAGTGGAACATGTTCCAGCCGCCAAGCCTAGACTCTTCCACCTCGGACATGATTAATAACTACAAGGCTCAAGGTATGTCAATAGTTTTTGTTATTTTAAAAAGTTTTGACGTGACTGTGCATGCGTAGTAAGTAGAAATGGATGCGGATGTGACCGAAATCGCTTAAAGTCAGCCTCAAAACAGTTGTTCCTTTAATAGTCAATAGTGTGATATACTACGGCATGACTATGCCATGCTTTGGTCTTATCATAGTGGGGAGAGTCCCATAGCTTGGTGAAAATCTTGCTAGCACAGAAATAAAAAAGCTAACTGGCAATGGATAAATTTCAGCAATAACCTCCACTGAATGATAATTCATAGTTTCTCTCCAAGTCTTCAAGGACTGACAAATTCAAAACACACTCCATCTCCCTTGAAGTTCTTTGGTGAAATATATTCAATGTGTGTTTTTATCTGTGCTATTTAGATTTTCAACAAGGTATGGGAAACCCTAGCTAGTTTCTCCTATTGTTTAGATTCAAATTTATGAAATTCTTTATATATTATCAATTGGGCGAGGGTGCTAATTGCTAAGTAATGACTTAAAATTACATATTATAGTAGACACTTTCAAAAACATTAAGAATAAATTAAAAATATTACAAGACTCTTTGCTGGCACTCATTCCCCATACATCACTTGTTCATAAATATTAATGCTCTTCAGAATTTAAATTCTATATGCTTTTTTCTTATTGAATGTTTCAGGTCAACAACACAATAATTCGGATTACAATGGCACATCATATTCTTCATACTCTCGACCAGGATTCTCATCTGGTCGTACACAAAGTAGTAGTGGACGTTTTCCCATAGGTACATTCTCATCTAGTGAGATGTACAATGGTACAGAGAGTAATAATCAAGGCAATGGAAATACAAGTCGTAATAATTCAACTACTACTAGTAATGGTACAAGTACTACTAGTAGTAATCAGACTTCCAGTTATGGTGATCCTTCTAATTCAACTACTAGAGAAACTGGCATCATTGAAAAACTATTGGTGAGTACTGTGTTCTTGTTTGCGCTGACATACTATAACGTAGGGTCAATGTCCTTTGCATGTCTTCCAACTCCCTATGCTAGCGTGTAGTCCAATAGAAATGACGATGCACCATTAGTAGTGACACCTGGAACTGCAAAGCTTCGTAAGCTTAACATTGTAGTTCAGGTGTCTTGTGCGATGTCGCTATTGTTGCGTGGACTACAAAAAGTGTCTGGAGTTAGAAGACATGTGAAGGACATTGACATGGGGTGACCCTATTTTTACTATTTATTTTAAGATCTTTATAATTCTCATGTTCTGAGAACCAGTATACAGACCAAGAACTTTCTGTAGTGTAGGTTTTAGAATCATGAAATTTCTACAATATTTAGAGGGTAAAAAAATGGGGTGCAGGAACTCTATCCTGCAAGTTATACTAGTTTTGTTCGTTAACCCTGTTCTCTTGCACCATTATTACATTTTGAATAACCATAGTTGATCGTCACTCTCGTACATAGCAGAAAACAGGGTTTACGAACAGCATTAATATTTATTGAAAGTATAGACAACGTTGAGTAGCATTAGAAAAATGAGAGAAATACATATTAATTTTCCTACTATTGAAACTACAATCATGAAATTTAAAAAGTGTGAGCACAATAGTATTATATTAGGTGTCCTCAAACAAGAGTTTGATTAAGTTATTTTAAAACGATATTAAGAGCATTGTTTGCATCATAACTGTTCACTTTGTGTGTATTACATCCTTCGAGCCCCCCCCCCCCCCCCCCCCACCTCCTCCTACATAACAATGTTGTTGCGAGCAATATGTGTAACTCGTTTTTGGTGACGCGAAGCAAAATGTCTCGTTATTTGAAACACGTAGCAATATGTGTATCTCGTTTTTTTGTCAAGCAAAGCAATATGTGTAAGTTGTTTCTGAACGTTATGTAGATGGTGCTTGACTTACACATATTGCTTCGCATGACAAAAAACAAGGTACAGTACACATATTGCTGACCGTGACAAATAACGAGATAGACATTTTGCTTTGCGTGATAAAAAAAACGAGTTACACATATTGCTCGCAACAACATCAATATATCGATGCTTACCCGTCAAAGTGAACGAACTACACTTTACAAATTTTGTGAAAAATAACCTTTCTACACTTTACAAATTCCAAGTTCACCCATCTAGTTCTCATGTTAAAATGCATAGAAGCGCCAAACGCAGATCGTTCATTTTGAGTGAAATTTGTAAAGTGTAGTTCATTCACTTCAACGGGTAAACATCGATATACTCTTCTAAAGGAGTGGTATGTATAGTAACTCAAAAAAATTACTACTGCCAAGCAGAATTATAATAAAAGAGAAAAACTGTCATGGTTTATACCTGGTCCCAATACACTAAAAAATTGAACTTGTGAAACCTTTTTGTAAACGATACAAAGTCTCCATAGGAATACATTGTATTGCCATAAGGCAATAGAATAAAACTTAATATTATATATTTTTTTATATTATTATTATTATTATTTTACTGTCTAACAGAACACCATAAGTGCCATAACAACCATAAATGTTGGGGGGGGGGGGGGTAATTATCAAATTCTCTAGTAATTTCTAGAGCAAAATATCCATATGAAGTTAAAGTGTATCTATATTAATAAAATATGTTTTTGTGTTTTTATTTTAGCACTCTTATGGCTTCATTCAATGCTGTGAACGTCAAGCTCGCCTTTTCTTCCACTTTTCTCAATTCAATGGCAACATTGAACATCTTAAGATTGGAGACCCAGTAGAATTTGAAATGACTTATGATCGTCGTACTGGAAAACCTATAGCAAGTGCTGTGTCGAAGATAGCTCCTGAAGTGGTATGTTCTTTATATACTGTAAATACCGTACACAAATTCGAGTAAATTCCTGGATAGCTAAAGCGAGAAGAAAATTGCAACATTGCATAGGCTATTTTTCATGCTATTTTTTCACCCATTCTTTATTTGTATTTGAATTAGTGCTGCTAAAATGGAGAAAAAAATATCAATCTATGAAAAAAATCCTGCTTCCTTATAATGTTATTTTCTCCTTCTTATTTTTAAATCTAATGGTTATATAAATTGTAATTTCAAGAAAAAAATAACAATAATTACGCTCATTCCAGAATTAAAGAAATGAGTAAGAACTCTCAATTATATATATTTTTTTGAACCAGCTGTACTAAATTCAAACTGTATTGACTGATAAAAGAACAACTGTTTTGAGGCCGACTATAAGCGATTTCGCTCACATCCCCTTCTGTTTCTCCTTACTACGCATGCGCAGTAAGTCAAAACGGAAGCGGATGTGAGCGAAATCACTTATAGTCGGCTTCAAAACAGTTGTTCCTTTATCAGTCAATACATTTAATATTTGTGACTGTCGAAATAGTATTAAAGAAAAGGATAGAAATACCAGCAAAAGCTTTACCACAATAGAAGTTCTATGGAGAGATTAAGGTCTCGCGAGGCATAGAGTTATAATTGTTTATATAACTAATGTCGTTGTAAGGTCATGTATAATATAAACATTATAACTCTGTGCCATGTGAGACCTCAACCTCTACATAGAACTTCTACGGTGGTAAGGCCCTTGCTGGTATTTCTATTCCTTTCTTTAAAGCCCTTATCAACTTACTTTTTTATCATTTAGAATACTAGATTGATAATTATCATACCTTATTATCATGAATTAGACACCAACACGTTGATTTTGTATTTATTTTCATTTTGTTGGTTATTTTACGCATCTGATGTCACAATGTACCGCTGCCAACCACAGTCACCGCTCTGGTCATATGATAAATGTAAGTCCCTCCCTCAAGTCCGTTACCCCTATCACGGTCCCATCTGTACATTGTGACGTCAGATGCGTGAAATAACCATTAAAATAAATCATAATAAATAATAATAATAAATATACAAAATCAATGTGTTGGTGTCTAATTCATTGATAATTAGGTATGGCAATTATTAATCTGGTATTCTAAATGATAAAAAAGTAAGTTGACAAAGGCTTTAATAGTGATAATGTTTTTGTTTTTTAAATTGAGTATATCATTCTATAGTAACATGTACGGTACACTAACATGTGTTACACTTTGGTGTTGTTAGGTTCTGAGTGAGGAGAGAGTGACTGGCACAGTCACCACTGAACTTCCTCAACCCGACTCTCAAGGTAGAATCAGTTATGAGAACCGTGGTGAATGTTTCTTCTTACCTTACTGCAAGGACGACGTTGAGGGTAACGTCACTTTACGATCAGGAGATAAAGTCAGTTTTCAAATTGCAACCAATCAAAGGTGAGAACTTAAAATAATATCAATGGAGGTTATCGGTTTAAAATATTTTATGACTTAAAACATGTAAAAGTATGTCTAGTATTTCTCATTTAAATTTCTCCGAAATCGGTGGGATAGTTATCTCAAAAATCCCAAAAAACGTGTCATGCCCCATAAGCATAATGCTAAATCAGGGGACCCTTAGCTTTCCCCGCTAAACCGATAAGCTCAATTACTTGGTACATTATTAACAATGAGATGCAATAAACAATAACAATACATAACCTTGTTTCGTTTGCATTTAGCTTAGTTTACAATCTGGCTTCTAAATTTATCAAGTCTCTGCCAAAATAATGATAAAACTAATAAAGTATTGCCCGATTTGGACAGTACCTTTTGTTTAAAGCACTATGGCAATGATACCATCAGATACCATGTATGAACTATTAAATAATTAGGGGAAAAACCAACATGGTATCATTTAGGGAAAAAACCATCACGATGTCATATAGGGATAACACCCAAAACTAAGCATAGTAGCATTTATTGAAAAATTAGTTTAGCATTTGTTAAGATTAAAAAAAAAATCAGAAATCACTGCGTTTTAACTGCGGTATTATCAGTCAAACCAAGCACAGATATTTATATACATAACTAATTAGGATTTAAAAATCTTTTTGGTTTGAATTTATTACAAAGGAAAGAATTGACTAGTAAAGGAACTACTGTTTTGAGGCCAACTTAAAGTGATTGTGCTTATGTACATACGCTTCCGTTTTGATGTACTGCTCATGTGTAGTAAGTAGAAACAGAAGCAGATGTAAGCAAAATTTCTTAAAGTCGGCTTCAAAACAGTTGTTCCTTTATTAGTCGGTAAGGAAACCAACAATTGCCTTACCTCGTTGACGTCTGTATGTAGGTAAAGATTGTGATACCACAGGTAACACAATTATGTACATTGATTAAGATGTTTTGAAGGTAACGGCCTTCTCTTCTTCAGTTACTTTGAGTGTCACTCTAATCAATTGCTTAATAAATGTAAATATTTGTGTTAACTGTGTCATCAAGATCTTCACCTTGCTTATTGACTAATAAATAGGCTGACCATATTATTTAGATGCAAAATCGGGACACTTTGACTGTAGGAGAGAGGCAACTTGGGACGTGGGGGATGGGGCCCCGCCGGAGGTGAAAATTTTTCTTAAAAGGGGGCGTGGTCCCCGATTTTTAAGTGTATTTTGATCGATTTTCAAATGGATATTATTGAAAAAAAAATCTAAAAATTAATTTTTGTATAGAAAACAATTAAAGAGCTACACATCCTCTTTTTTTTCTTTGTCAACATAAATTTTAAATATTTTTCTTTTTGCTTAAAAAACGATTTTTTTTTTTTTTTTTTTTTTTTTTTTTTTTTACACACCGTCATTAAAATTTGCTCCAAAAATTGTTATTTCAATAAATAATAGCATTAATTTTTTATTTTTTTTTTTATTGTATTGCCAACTATTTACCCAGCAAATAATTCTGTTAGCAAAGAAAAAAAAAAAAAAAAAAAAAAAAAAAAACACGGAAATTTTCTTTAAGGGGGTAGGTGACCGACTGATATCTCGCAAACTAGGACGGTTGCGAATAATAATATTAACACAAAGTAAAGAAGAAATGTTACTTAAAAATTTAGTTATGTCAAACATGTGAAAACACGATCAAATATTTAAGTTATTACACTTTAAATATAACATGTAAATGTGGAAATTCAAATTTGAGCGGGAAATTTTAGTCAAATTAGAAACTTTTGTACAATTAAAAATATCATTAAAATTTTTGTTGGTATGAAAAAATTATATTTTAAATTTACTTTAGTTTATTTGATAATTATAGTGTTTGTTTTATTGGAATTAAATCATGTACAAAAAATTATTGGGAAAATATAGTTGTTCTTTTAGCGATTTCCGGTCCAAGTCGGTCCCCCACCGCCTTAAAGAGAAGAAAAACGATTACATATTGGCACTTTAATTTTAATTTATTTTGAAAAAGATTTCATAAAATCTTTTGCAACCTCTGCTATTAATTAAATAATTATTAATAAATCACGACATTTTTATATTAAAATAAATCATTATGTGTTTGTGTTTTATAGATTTTTTAATTTTATTTTTATTTTTTCTCTTGCTTTGTATTTTTTCCCTTCATGAGAAATCGGGACATTTCAATTTTTAGCCGGGACAAGAGGTCAAAATCGGGATTGTCCCGGGAAAATCGGGACGTCTGGTCAGCCTACTAATAAAGGAACAACTGTTTTGAGGCCAACTATAAGTGATTTTGGTCACATTTGCTTCCATTACATACGCATGTGCATTATGTCAAAACGGAAGCAGATGGGAGCAATATTGCTTATAGTTGGCTTCAAAACAGTTGTTGCTTCATAGTCAATGGACTTGTTGGTTTTCCTATTCTTTCCTTTGATAATATAATCAGTTATGTATGTATATAATTGAATGTTACTTGAACAGTGCTACCATGTGAAATGTTTGTGTTTGTGCCGTGTTTCAGCAGGAGTGGCAACCTAGCAGCTCGCAACGTACGCCTAGAGAACCCTGCTCACCCGGTACGTTACCAAGGAGTAGTGTGCTCCATGAAAGAAAGTTTCGGGTTCATCGAGCGTGCTGATGTAGTCAAAGAAATATTCTTCCATTTCTCAGAGGCTAAAACTATGAAGGAGGAATTACAACTTGGAGATGATGTAGAGTTCACCATACAATCTCGTAATGTAAGTCAAATGGGTGGTCTAATTAATTTGATAGATGATAGGGCACTTAAAAAAAAAAAAAGACTATAAAACCTTCATGAAATAATCCGCTGAAGCTTCCTTAAATTTTTGGTGCATGCCTATCTTTAATCGTATTAATTCATGTAGGTAATTTGATAATTAATGAAGAGTAGATTTTTGTGTTTCACCATGTTTAATAGAGCAGCAAATACGTTAAAAGGAATTCCACCTGAAATGTTTCTGGTATGATGTATGCTCTTTTGCAAACAGCGAAATACAAAAATTTACTTTTCAAACCTTCCCGTGCAAAACAGGCACTAAATTAAAAAAAAAATAATAATAATAACTAAAAACAAACAAACAAACAAACAAACAAACAAACAAAAAACAAACAAACAAACAAAAACATTACTGCTAATAAAATTAAAATGATAGAGAAAACCAGTAAGTGCAAATTCAAGCAAGTGCAAGTAAACTGACTGCATAACACGTAAAAGAGATAATAAACATATTGGACTCTAAAACTCCAATGGGTTTACTATCTATGCTAGTAATTGACATCAAAGATATGATAGAATATTTACAGATAGACACATATAAGTAATTGGGAATGGGAGATAGCTAGCATTAAGGTGTACAGAGACCTCTTAACAGAAAAACGCATACATATAGAGTGTAATCTAGGGTTTATACTAGCCTCTCATTTAGCTCTGTAGAAACCGAGCCAGGTTATGGATTAAGATATTTCACCAAACTATAGGACATGTCTTCACTATGGTAAAACTTTTGCTGGTTTTCTCTATCATTTCCTTATCATACAAAGCACTTGTTTTAATATCTGCATTTTATTATTATTTCTTTTTACTAGAGAATAAATGTCTGTATATATTTTGACATGAATATTTAATCAAAAGCCAGTGGAAATGATGTATACTTAAAAGAAGCTTTCAGAAAAACAACTGGACTTTTTGCATAGTTTGGCATATATTTTGTAATGTAATGTCTGTTACTTTATTTACATGTTTATTAAAATACAGTCTTCAATCTTGTGTTCTCAGGGTAAAGAAGTAGCATGCAACATAACTCGTCTAGAACCTGGTAGTGTTGTATTTGAAGATGTAGGTACTGAACTGATCAAGGGACAAGTATTGAAACCTCTAGAACGTGGCCTTGCTCGACATCAGAACGATCCTTTGCCTGGGCGTCTTCACTATCGTGCTCCTGACCACTCAGAGGTAGAGATTCCATTTGGAGACAAGGATCAACAAGGTGACTTCACTCTAAGACACGGGGACTGGGTACAGTTTAACATCGCTACTGACAGGAGAGATTCTCTACACAGGGCTACCAATATCAAGGTGAATCACCCTTATTATTATTATATTTATTTTTGACCTGCTAAACTGAGGTAAGGCCCTACCTTTTACATTGTTAAATAAGTAGACATCTTAAATAAAAAGAGCTGTAGCTCCAGACTATAGAATGCAATGGATGAACTAATAATAATAATCTTTTATTAAGGCACATACAGGGCTATTTCAGCAATATTACATGAACCTTGGCCATAAATTGAGCCAATAATATTACAATAACTCAAGCAGGAGTGTATTGTTTTGTGTTAATGTCATTAAATTTTTAGAACTTAAAAATATTCTCTTTAGTCTTTGATTTTTAATGCAGGTTAAGGGAAAAGGCCAGTAGGCAACTAAGTGATTAAAAAAGTGATCCTCAAGTGGATTCAAAAAAAAAAAAAA
Organism: Ecdyonurus torrentis; assembly: GCA_949318235.1. Classification (NCBI taxonomy): domain Eukaryota; kingdom Metazoa; phylum Arthropoda; class Insecta; order Ephemeroptera; family Heptageniidae; genus Ecdyonurus; species Ecdyonurus torrentis. The sequence continues at coordinate 23,205,364 of OX439137.1, read as the reverse complement.
AAAAAAAAAATCTAGTTATGCTTTGTTCTAGTAAGATGGACCCAGATATGTAAACATTATGTGGTGTCACCATGCAAAATGTTTGATTATGGTGTTTTGAAATTTTAAGACCAGATGATATATTTCAGTGATGAACTACTAGTTCTCAAATTAAGTTATTTTAATTTTGATGATTTCAGCTATTGGAGGAATCCTTTGAGATGTCAGGAGAAAAACGAGAGCAAGGTGTCGTGGCTGCTCTGAAAGAAGGCTTTGGTTTTTTGCGTTGCGTAGACAGAGACTCGAGGATGTTCTTCCACTTCAATGAACTACTTGATGTGGACAAAGAACTAAGACTAGTGGATGAAGTAGAGTTTACTGTAGCACAAGTAAGTGTTAACATGGTGTAGAATGTCATGCTTCATGTAATGGGGAAGGGGGGGGGGGGGGGGGGATGTTTGAAAAAGTAAAACCCTTAAAGCCATAGACCACATGAAACAACATGTGCTTTTTAATGAATAAACACAAAATGGGATCTTCAAAACTGATTACAATTTTTTGAATTTTTACCAGAATTTTAATGTAGCCCCATGAGAGAGCGCGAAAAAACTGTATGCAATTTGCATAAAAATTCATGTTTATGGCGTCAGAAACATGCAAAAAATTAGTATGAAAATGTTGTGCGGGTTGCATAAATCGAGTTTTTTGATCACTGCTATGGGGCTACTGTTGGGTTTTGAGACAAACTAAAGTTATTTATGTAAGCCCCATCAAGTGTTTTGTGATATAAATGCTTATGTTTTTCTCTGGTCTATTCCTTTAATACTTACATTTGTTTACAAACAAATAGCTCTGCTATTAATATAGTAATAGAGCACACTTATCCATGGCATACTAAAATGGTTACATAAAAGGACATGCTGCTTTCATAATCAAAAGGCTTGAAACTGAGCTCCTAGGTTGCCAGGTGTTTGCTTAGGATGCCTGCAATCCTTTTTTTTTTTTTTTTTTTTTTTTTTAATTTTTTTATTTATGACGTTTTGTCACTTGTCACATTATAATGTTGTAACTATTGTCATTGTATTTACAAGGAGGTTAAGGGGGGGGGGGGGGGGCAGTGAAAACATCATAATGGGCCAAGAAGTCAATAAAAAGATATGCAAGTGTCAGAGCAAACAAGCTAGCATTTGATTACACAGTTTTGAGGCCCTTTTATTTTTAAAGTTGCTATTCCTCCCTTTTAAATCTTTATGGCCGGACAAGTATACTTAACAAGTTGCTTTTCCCATCTTTGCTCTTTAATTACTGTCATATGTTTTCAATATTTGACATGATAATTTCTGTATGTGTTTGTTGGTACTAATTAGTACATTGTGATTTGACAGGACCCCTCTCAGCCTGGACGTCAGAGTGCCACTCGCATTGCCATGTTACCTGCTGGTTCTGTGCAGTTTGAGTTGATCATACAACGAGATGTGAATGGTCTTGTCAGTAAAGAAGCTCCTGCTCCATCATGCTGGCAGCCTAGGAGCCCTACTAAGGTGATAATATGGTCATGATATCTGTTAGAAATTAAATATTGATGTTTACCTGTCAAAGTGAACGATCTGCATTTTACAATTTTCAATAAAATGAACTATATACTTTTGGCACTTCTACAAATTTTAACAGGAGAACTAGATGAATGAACTTGAAATTTGTAAAGTTTAGATGGTTTATTTTGAACAACATTTTATAAAGTGTAGTTCATTCACTTCGATGGGTTAGCATTGATATATAAATCTCATTGTATACTGTACATACCTTTCGTTTTATTATTAGTTTAACAATACATGCCTAATTATTATTTTTGCTTTCATGCAATTTGCAAAGAATCCCTGTCTGTTCACAGCTCAATCTCCCAATCCCAATTTTATTTAAGATCTTATATATGCTTGTGTTACACCTTTTATTAATCTACTATTGTAAAGTTGTTTTTTCTTTAATTATTATAATTATTGATAACAACATGATAATTTGAAACCTAATTATTGTTGCCTCATTTTCAAAAATATGAATTGTATCTACATCATTCAGTAATCTATAAATTTTCTAAAATTTCAAGGTATCTAAAAAAAAAAAAAAAAAAAGTACAGCTCTGGTCAAAAGTTCCCAAGAGATGCAGCGGCGGCCGCTGCGTTTCATAGTGTGGTGTGGTTGAAGGTTGTCTATGCAAATCATTGGGAAACTTTTGGACAGAGCTGTACATATTAGGCGTTACTAAACCTAGAGTTTGCAATGGTTATGTTTAGAGAGCGCAAAAATAGTTTTTCGACTATTGCCATTATGTCGACTATTGCTAGTATTATTTCATATCTCCACCGATCTCAACAAATGGTGCATTTTAAACCAATAAAAAAATCGACTATTTTCAACTATTTTGAGCTTAGCGACTATTTCACAAAAAATCGACTATTTGTCGACTATTTCGCACTTTTTTTTAAGTTTTTAAGGAGATTTCTACTAAAAATCGGCGATATATATCGATATTAGCAATACTTTTTTGAGGCGATATGTATCGATATATTGATACATAAATCCGACTATCGGTATTCGATACTTTTTGAAAAAAATTCATTGTAATTTATTTACAATTTCAAATAGCAAGCCAGTTTTTACGCGCTCTGTTGTACCAACGAATCAGTGCATGCAGCTGAGAGGGCAATGTGTATAAAAGCGCACTGCCACTTACTTCCCCAGCTCAGTCAGCTAGTAGATGTTGTGTATGAATCATCTCTAGCTGTACAGAGCTCTCTGCTGTGCCTTGCCTGATGAGTCCTAGGTAAATTTGATACTATTTTGTAATAGTGCTCATATCCCATACCCTCTTAAAAAAAAATTCTTGGTTTTTATCGCGTTAACAAAATACTACATACAAGACAAGGACACGCTCGGCCAATTTGAGTATTTAGATACTAAAATCACTGTTTAACATAAAATTAATTTATTTTTTACTCACAAATTCTTTTTTTATTATTATTCTTTATATAAATTTATGTATAAAAAAAGTGTATTTTTTCGACTTTTTTTGTATAAAATTGACTATTTATCGACTATTTGCACCAAAAATCATCGACTACATAGTCGACTATTTTGTCAAAATTATCGACTATTTTTGCGCTCTCTAGGTATGTTAAATACAGTACTGAGCATTTCCGCATTTACAAAGCATTTAATCTATGCAATATTTTTTTTCTTTATACCATTTACATTTACTCTGTTTAATACTTTTGTTAAATATATTATTCCTGTAATTAAAATTTGAACTTAAATTTCTGTTTTAAGTTTATAGTTTAACCATAGAATTTTTAGCAGAGTTCCCAGGAAAAGGAATACTTATAGAAACTGACATATAATACATTTTATTGACTTTTGGCTTTATTTGTATAAAAGGAAAAACCATCCCATACTATATAAATTAGAGAATCTTCGCGTTTTATTACTTTTCAATTCAACGTGCTCTAATCTCTACTAACTATTTTCTAAATATTTTGGCTTTATTTGACATAAATATATTAAATTTGTCCTACTATTGGTATGATTTCAGGGTTCCAACGATAAACAATGTGGAGGAGAGAGTGGTTCTATCTCATACACAGCTAATGGCCAAAAGAAAACTATCTTTTACTTCTACAAAGATTGCAACGATCCTAAAAGTATTCCTCGCGTAGGAGATAAAGTTCAGTTTAACATTTCTCAAGTAAAACGTAACAAGGAGCTTCTTGCAGTGGACGTACAAGTGACTCAGAAAGCTAGTTCGCAGAATAACTCAAGCAAGAATGGACCTCTTACCAATACTCCACTTGGCATGGTAGGTCAGCAATGTCAAGGTTATGTTGCGGCTCTCAAGGATGGATTTGGATTTATTGAAGCTGCTTCACATGATCGTGAAGTCTTCTTTCATTTTAGGTAAGAAATATTACAGTAAATAAAAATTATTCAGGTAGTGCATCATCAAGTTGGTGCATGTAATTTTTTTTCACATATCTTACATTATTAATATTTACGTCATAGAAAGTATTCAAATTAAATTCCACCATATAAATCCAAAAGTTCATTCTGCTATAGTCATTTATTGTACCCCCCCCCCCCCCCCCCCTTTAATTCAACAAATTGGTGCTTCTTTTTGTATCATATTAGCAAATTTTGTGACAAATTATTTTGATATAAATTACCATTAAAGGTGCGTATGAATGTTGCAGCGAACAATGTGTCTATCTTGTTTTTGTTTTTTCTTTTTTTGTCACGGGTTGCAAAATGTGTAAGTTGAGCGCCAACTTCATTATGTTCAAAAAAGACTTACACATTTTGCTTCTCGTATAAAAAAAAAAAAAAAAAAAAAAAAAAAAAAAAAAAAAAAAAAAAAAAAAAAAAAAACGAGAGACATTTTGCTTTTACTGACAAAAACAAAAACAAAAAAAAAACAAAAAAAACAAACATGATAAACATATTTTTCACTACAACATCGATACGCATTTTTAAGTTTTTGGGCTACTAACATAGCACTATAATATTAATTTTAAAATATTCTTTGTTAACATTTATCCCCATAAATTATCCCAAGAATCCACAGTAAATTCATAGGATTGTGTAACTTTTTCTCAAAAAAAAAAAAAAAAAAAAAAAAAAAAAAAAAAAAAAAAAAATCTGATTAAATAATGATGGATTAAAGTCTGATGGCGATAAAAAATATTAATTTATACTATACAAGTAAGCAAAACTATCTCCTTCTAAAAGAATAAACCTTTGGATGTAACCTGATATTTGATCTTTTATGTTATTTCAGTAACTATGAAGGAGAGCAATCTCTAGAGCTTGGTATGGAGGTAGAGTTTACACTAGCCAGTCGTAACACACCTGGAGGTGCATGTATATCTGCTGAGAATGTCAAGGTACTCAACAAGGGTACTATTCCTGCACCTGCTGTTGATGGACCTGTCAAGAATGGAGAAGTGGCTCGACCTTTAAGATCTGTTAACCCTGATCAGGTGAGTCCAACTGTTACATTAAGTTATCTCGTGCTCACCAAGTAGTGATAAGTAGGGACCGGATTTTCAGTTGCAAATGTCTGCTTGCGCCTGCAAGTTTGGTTGCTCCTCGTACCACACAACAATTTACTAAATATTTATAAATTTTGGTTCATTCCAGGTATTTTGAGGTAAGTTACAGGTAGATAGGAAATATTTTACAAATTGATAATAAGTTGTGCAGCAGGAAAAGTAACAGCTGTTTTTGCGAGCGCAAGCAGACATTTGCAACTGAAAATCTGGCCCCTAATGATAAGAAATCATATTGAATATTTCCATGAATTTTTGGGCTATTTGGATGAAACCACCACCCAAAGTGAGGAAAAAGTTTTTTTTTTCCCATGCCCATTAGAGTTATCAATTGTATGGGCATGACAAAAAAAAATTCTATCTTTGGGTGGTGGGTGGATGTATCCAAATAGCCCAAAATTTAATGGAAATATTCATTTTCATTTAAGATCAATATTTAGTAAACATGCTGTAGTTCTATATCGAGATATACCTAGTGAAACAATTTTGTCTCAGAAATTTGTTTATATGAGTCAATGTGAGTAAATAACAATTAAAATTTTAATAAAATCGTCTTTAAATAATGATAAGGAAAAGAATAGAAATATCAGCAAAAGCCTTACCACAGTAAAAGTTCTATGGAAAGGTCAAGGTGCCACATGTGGCACAGAATTAAGAGCTTTAGTCATCATGATGACATTTTCAATAAAGAAATGTTACAACTACTATAACTGTGTGCCATGTGAGATCTCAACCTCTCCAGAACTTCTACTGTGGCAAGGCCCTTGTTGGTATTTTGGACATTACTTTCAACAAATACTAAAGAAACAAAAACAAAAATTTTCCTTTTATTTATAATTAAATATTTTTGTTGTTCAGGCTGAATATGCAGGTCTAATAAAACTGTCCCCTGAGGAGGATGAAGAAGTGACCGAGGGTCCTTGGAAGTTTGGTATTGTTGGTCTATTTTGTAAGAGAGATTTACTGCAAGTTGGTGACCCTGTCACGTTCCAAGTAGATGCTGAGGGTAGGGCTGCCAACATTACACCTGTCAGGAAGAAGAAGAAGGCTGTCGTAGATGCTGTTAAGGGTAAGTTTGCTGTTAGAGATACTATAACAAATTAAAGAAAGAAATTAGTATTGTGCAAAACATACCGTATGTGCATTCATATCGTCTTTTATTTGTTTTATTTTAGAAAGAATTTTTAAGTTATTGACTTATTTTGACTTTATTAGGAACAACTGTTTTGATGCCAATTCAAAGCAATCTTGATCACATTCGCTTCCATTTCTACTTGCTACTGATGCACAGTACGTCGAAACAGAAGCAGATGTGAGCGAAATCACTTTAGTCATCCTCTAAACAATTGTTTCTTTATTAGTCAATGTTCATGATATGAAGAAAAATTGACTGGGATAATTGATAATTAATAGAAAAATATATAAAATTAGGGGGTGGGGGGAGGAAATTGGGGAATTGGAGATAGGATGAGCTTAGAATGACAGTGATGCTGCGGCAGAGAAAATAGTTTCTAACCCAGGCCAAAAAACTTAAACACAGAGCATTAATACATAAAGTGTATGTTCTAGCTGTAGCCACTCATAGGGTGGTAAGGAAAGTAAAAATATGAAATAAACTGTGTTTATTACTGTTCTTTGTTTAACTAAAAATAATTAACTTTGCAATGTGTATTAGCAAAATAAAAATGTCCAGAAATTTTATAATAAAAGTAATCATAATTTTGTTCTGTTTCCAGGTCAGTTTGGTTTCTTGGCTTACGAGGTTGAGGAAGGGAAGAAGTTGTTCTTCCATACGTCTGAAGTAGCTGAGGGAGTCACCTTACAACCTGGTGACCAAGTGGAATTTGTGCTGGTTACTAATCAGAGAACTGGCAAGTCTTCAGCTTGTGGCATCGTGCGTATAGGGTGAGTAACTTTTTTTATATAATATTAGTCTTGTCAGATAGAGCAAAAATATACAGCATTTTTTATCCTGGGATTTAAAAGAGTAAGAATAAATAACCCTCAATTAGTGTTTAAATTAGAGAGGCAAAAAAATTTAGTTTGGATCTACTATCAAAGAAAAGAAAAGGGTAGCCAACAAGCACCTTACCTTGATGAAGTCTGTAGCTAGGTGAAGATCTGGATGTCACAGTTAACACAAATATTTATCTTCATTAAGGATTTTCAAAGACGATGGCCCTTGTCTTTGCTGCCTCTTTTTCAGAGTGTAACTTAAAGTGTTGTGATAACTGTGCCTTCAAGTTCTTCACCTTATTACAGATATCATCGTGTATATGAGCTTTTCAATTGTCCTATACTTTTCTTTGATTGATTAAAAGATGATAGAGTGACAATTGATTTTTGAAAAATTGGGGAATGCCCCAATTTTCCAAATTATCACAAAGTCAATTTCTTCCCTTATGTAACTATTATTTCTTTTGATAATGTATACAAACCAAAAAGGTCTGCAATTTTCTCAATCAATTATAAATTCTCAATAGTTTCATAATAAATTTACAAATTTCTTTTTGTATTTCAGAGATTGCAAACGACCTGAACGTCTTATCAGTAAACTACGTAGCATCTCTCTTGATGATGCTGGACCACGTATAACAGTCTTACGTCAACCTAAAGGTCCTGATGGTACTAAAGGTTTTACAAAACCTAGAGTACCTAGATTACCTGGTGTTTTAGAAATACCTACTACGACTTCTACTACTACTACATTGCCTTCACAAGCTACGTCAGAAGTTATTAACGGAGATGATGAGAGCGTAACTGAGTTACCACCACCTGCTGAAATTGCTTCACCTATTGCAGTGTCAGATTGAGCGTATGGAAATATTGTTGTGTCGTCTTTTTTTTTTATATATAATGTACCATATATTCAAAAATTATATTTTAAAATTCTAGTTGTTTTGTAAATATATGTACATACATTTGTTTTGTTCTTTTAAAGAATATCAAAGATCCGAGCATAGAAATGTTGAAAATATCATGTTTTTGCATAAGTCGACATTCAAACTAGGGTCTTCAATTGTTAATCATGTCCTGTATACTTTGATTGCCTCAAATTTTGTCTATTTACTGTTTGTTTTTGCATTAAATGATAATTTGCATTAGAAATGCTTTCATTATAATTTAATTCATTTTCCCATTAAAAAAAGGGCAATAATGAATGTTTCTTTAATGCAAGTTGTCAATTGTTAGTAATTAAAACAGTTCTTATGTAAGATTTTGTAATAAGCAATCAAGTGATTCAAAAGCAGCAATATTTATTTTAAATCTAACAAATTGAAATTAACGTATCTTATATTATTATTATTTAAGTATAAGTTAATTGTATATATTAATTATAAGTTTTAAGTCTCTAAATTTGATATTTTTAAAATAAATATTCATATTTGTTAAGTCTTAAAAAAATATTTCAATAAGAACTAGAATTTTAAAATGTATGGTACATTTAGCTCTTGAAGAAAAAAAAATATATAGTTAAAAAAAAATCATGAACTTTTTTCTATTCTTTCATTTAAAAAAAAATAATAATAATGAACTTTTTAAAGTAAACTGTTTATTTCTAATTTTGGTATATCATAAGAAAAAGTCTGTATAAACCAATAAAAAAATATTAAAATAAACAATAAAAAAAAAATAAAAAAATGAATAAAAAAAATTGATAATATCAAAATAATAGCCAGAAAAGTCTTTAACGCAAGCATAAAAAAATAATAAAAAAAAGGCCTATATTATATTATATTAACGTAAAAAAAAATATATATACGAGTGCAACCAATTAATTTCAATATAATTATATTATACAGAAAATACTACATACATAAATAATATTTATGTTTCACTCTATAATATGCCCTATTTTATTTTGAAGAAAAGAAAAAAAAAAAAAAAAATGTCCCAAAGAAAAATTTTACCTACTACTATAAGATGTTTTTTTCAACAAAATACTGTATTAAGAATATATAATATAATTATTGTATTGATACACTATTATGTATGTATCATACTTATTGTACGTATCCCCTTAACCCCTGTTTGTACCTTAAAGTAAATTGACAGTTTGATGGTGGTAATCTTAAGAAATTAAATGAAACATTTCTGAAATTATATTAATGAAGTTTTAGCATTGATGGGTGTTAATACTTTTACTTATTTCAATTTTCTCCTTTATTTCCTTTTTTGAAAAGATCTTTATATTTAGAGCTCTTTAGGACACAAAAACATAATCATTGAAAAAAGCGATTTTTGTTGTCCTCAAAATAGTATTTAAAATAAGATTTAAATAAAAATAAAAACAAAATTTCTGCTTTTTTTTTTTTTTTCCTTCTATTGATATACATTTTAATAAATTTATTGCTTACCCATAAGGCTTCTTCTTTTTTTTCTTTTTTTTTTCCTAGTTCGTACGCCTCTATCATCTCTCCATTTACTTTAAATGCTTGTGTTCCAATTTTTAATCCCCCCTTTGTACCCCCCTGCTATTCTATAATATGTATACAAAAAATATATAAATTGAACAAAAAAATTTAATTATATTATTTTGGGACCATTCATTATATAAAAATATTAAAGTAATTCAGTCAACAGTACACAGTTAAAAAAAATAGGAAATTTAAAAATTATTGACTTGTTTTTGAATAAAAAACAAATTTATATATTTTTTGTAATGCAGTGTATTCCACGTTATCCATCTATAAAAAACATATTAAGTAAAAAAAAAATTGTCTACTATAAATGTAAAAAAAAAAAAAAAAAAAAAAATACCAAAGTTAATAAAAAAAAAATAATATAAAAAAAGAAAAAAAAATCAACAAAAAAAAAATAATAATAAAAATTTTGCATGACAATGTGACTATATTAATAATAATTTTAGTCCTACATATATATAAAAAAAAATGTAATTATATGGCTTTAAAAATTAAAATTCACCAGATTAAAAAAATAATACAACAAACATTTAAGCAATAATAAATAATAATATACAAAGTATGTTGCAAGAAAAATAATAATAAAAAAAGAAAAATTATTCATCATATTGATGGTTATTAAAAAATATATATGAATGAATGTTTTGGATGTGTATATAAAAAAATAGATCATAATATAATTATATATGACAAACAAGAAAGACACTTTTTGTCTTTTTTTGAATTATATATTACAGTTGATATAAGAACTATTCACTATTATTAAGTATTGTAAATGTTTGAAATTGTATATAGAAATAAATTTGCTATTTTATAAAATTTCAAGGTACCCCCCATTGTAAAAGGTTATTTCATAAAAATTGAGAGATTTAATATTGAAATGTCTGTTATTGCCATGGATCTAGCGTAACATTACAATACATAAATTATTGTTCATAAATTTGATATCTGTCAATGGATACTGACAATTACTCATATATGCACCTTTCACATAAGAAAACGTATTGTGCATGCACGGAAAACTGACAGAATGGAACTGATGAAGCCGTGTTAATGTAAATAAATGGAGCTTGTCTCATGCATCTGTTGCATTTAGTCATTTTTATGGAGTGAGAGCAGGGAGTTGCTAGTGTCCCGTAAGAAGTTGCCAGTTTTAAAACCACGTGAAGGGGTTCATTTCAATGTCACTTTACATGTTTTTCAACGCTGGGCACTTTTTGTAGTCCACGGGAAACACTATTGGCATCTCAGTAAACACATAAACTGCAATGTAAGCTTATGGCTTTTTTTAGGGGGGGGGGGGGTTACAGGTGCCAACCAAGTGCCACATTTCCTTTTGTTATTACTATTTTATGATGTGCTAGCATAAGAAGTTAGTAAACTCATAAGAGACATTGAATCCACTTATTTACATTGTTCCAACTTCGTTTATTCATTGATAGATATCAACTTCCCATGCAATATATTAGTTGCCAGTAACACTCATTAAAATTACACAGACGTAAAGAAAAGTGCGGTTTCCAAAAAAATTATAGAAATAATAATAAAAATATGAAACGATTTTGTGGCTTATTTTTGTGTTCATTTAAAATAAGTCAATTATCGCATTAATAAATTTTTATCAAAATATTTTAATAGAAAAATTGATTATATTCTAATTGGAAAATTTTTATATTAAAAAAATAAATTAAAAAAAATATATATATAAAAAAGTAATAGGCCTATTCATGGTTCAATAATAAAAATGGTGACTATATAAATCAGAAATTTCTATATTGTGCCCTGGCTGGGAAATGAAAAGGTTCTCAATTTAATAAATAAAATATTATACATAATAAGAGCGGGGAAAAAAAAGTAGTGCAGAAATTACTCTCATTTATCCCCACAAAGACACCAAATTGCTAAAAATAACTAAAAACAATAATAAATAAACAAGGACTTTTCAGTATTAAAAATAAGTCTCCTAACTCGATTGCAATAAATGCTTTAATTAAAAAGCATGCCTTTTTATGAGCAATTAAAAAAATATATGTAAGATTCCGCTACCATTCTGCATCATATAGATACTATGTAAATATATGTATCAAAAGAGTCCTTAAATAGCCGGAAATTATAAACATTTTGATGAATGGAAAAAAATAAATTGTTACGTTCCTTAAATATTAAGAAAGGTGTGTGTAATGTTGCATACCATTTTTACTGTAAAAAATGTTAATATACGGATAAATATGCATTTTTTTTCCTGAAAGTACATTTCAATTTAATTAGTACTTTATTAATGGGTGTGTTTGATAATTAAATGTTACCTAGAAATAATTATCTTGCTTAAAATCGCTGTTACATAAAATATAACAAAAGATTTTTTCCCGGATAAAAAAAAAATAAGTACTGTAATGATAAATTACAAAAACATATATATTAAAAAATTATATTTCATTAAATGTTAGCAGAAATAAATATTATAAAGTTAATATAACTGTAATTGATATAAATTTCAAATACAATACAATAAATATTAAATGGTTTGGTTGTCAAATATTATGAAACAAAATTTCAAGAAAACTTGGAATTTTTTAAAATACTTTTGAGTTATTATGGATCCTATATTTATATATATATTAAAAAATATTTTTACCTTAAAAATATATATAGACGGGTGCTCCTCTATAATGTTCTAAGTCCATTTGACCTTGCATATTGTTGCTGCAAATGACCTAATGGAAAAATCCATAATTTGGTGTTAATCAAAAGAAATTTTATTTTTGAAGGTCAATTGGACTTGTGGTATTATTGGCTGAATCAGGGCTTAAAGTAAGCCGGAGCTAACCGGAGCTCCGGTAAAAAGTTGAAAATTTAACATTGCGCTTATGGGAGCTCCAGAGCTATCTTGAGGTTTTTAGCATTGATTTTCTACTTTAAGCCCTGGGCTGAATACCCTCAATTTATATTTCACTGAAACTGAATTACAGAAACAAAAGTGAGTTTAATTGTTTGGACATAATTAAACCCCAATATGTATAAAAAAAAAATTTATGTAATTTAAATTCATTTTCAGTGCAATTTATTGCAATTTATCCAATAGTATACTATCCAATAGTATACATATTAAAAAAATATATAGGATCTATAAATATAAAATAAACTGGATCTAATAAAATAAATTCATTCTTATGCAATGAAATGATCGAATGGTGTACAATAAAAATTAATTCCAACGATTATAACTCTATTATATAGAAATAAATATAATTAAACTAATGTTCTAACAACTATACTTCATTCACATATTTCTTAATCTCTTCTTTTTTTCACTGAAGAGAAAATATAATGGAATGAAATAAAAATAATATACACTATGACACCAAAAAGATAATGGTAATGTTAGCAATTTGTAATAGTTGTACAGAATTGTTATCTTTCTTAAAAATTGTTCATAAACGTTATTTAAAAAAAAAAAAGTGAGAAAATATATCATAAACGTCTGGTGAATTTTAGTTTTTGTGCTAAAAAAATAAAATAAAAACATCATAATTAAGCAAAAAGTTAAATATTAGAAAGAAAAAAAAAAGGACAACATATAAAAAAAATACTACGCACTCATTGCTGTAAAGACTGAAAACAAATTGTTATGAAGAAAAGAAAAAAAAAAAAAAAAAAAGTAAGAAAATAATAATAATGTAAAAAATAAACTTTTTTTTGTGTATGTATATATTTATATGTGCTTTATTAAGGCAGGAAAAAAAAAAAGGATTTCTTTTTTTTTTCTTCTTTTTTTTTTATATATATTTGAAGTTCAGAGGATCCAATTTAATGATTTTTATCTTTATTTTAAATTTGTTTTCTTCTTATTTGAAGTTAAAGTAAACTTCTTTGTATATTTAAAATATTTAAAACATGCTTCTGAACTTAATTAACATAGATCATTTGCAAAAACTATGTTTAAACAACTTGCGTAAAAAAAAAAAAGAAGAAGAAATAATGTCTAATAATTACGTTTGAAAAAAAAAACAATTTCTTTCTCCTATCCTGTCCTATCTTTTTTAAATTATTAATTTAAAAAGGAAGAGTTGTAAACAATGATATTTGCAAATTCTCTATTAATTGGAATTTAATTAAATTGTCATTTTTTATGTTTTTTTTTTAAAGGTATAGTGTAGAGTTACAATATCATATAATTTTGCCAGTATATAATATTACATAATGTCTTTTAAAAAATAGAAATTAGCTTTATCTAAAATTATTTTGTGATTTATACTATACCTAATTCTGTACAGTAAATAAAAAAAAAAAAGAAATCCTAAAAATATAGTAATTAAAAAAAAAAAAAAAATGCATTTGACGCTATTGCTATAATAACCGCTTGTATTATAAAATATTCATTTCTAGTATGGAATCTACAATACTTTTGTGGGGGGTCAATAATAATGCATGTTAATTTTTTTCTAATTTTTTATTGACTATCCCAATATAAAAAAAGCGAAAAAAAAAAAAGTATATATACAATTTTTTATAATTTTGCGTAATTATATTTATAAAATACTAAAAAATGGAAGAAAAAAATTATCCCTATAATTAAATACATACTGCTATTCATTTTTTTCAATGCTTATTATACTATTAATTACTTTAATAAACAAAAAAAAAATAATAATATTTCTTAAAAACAACTATAAAAAAAGAAGGAATAATAAAAGGAAAAGTGGATGTGAATAATATAAAAAGAGCAATTATATTTGGCAAAAATTGTGTAAAAATAAAAATGACAATTGATTTTTAAAAATGAAAAAGAAAAAAAAATGAAGAAATTACAACAAATTATAATGATATGATGATGATAATAATAAAATAAAATTCGTTGATGATCATGATTACAATTTGTGCATATTTTTATAATCCTGCATGATATTATTATTTGTAAGTTTTTTTTTATTTTTACTTTAATTTAGGGATAAGATGGCTTGTACCTGTTCAATAACTAAGAAAAATTGTAAATGAAAATTAACATTGTTTATGGGCTTAAAGAGGAAGTTCAGGAGTTACAAGATGGCTTCTTCAATGTAATATAATGAGAAGAACTGTTCATAAACTCACATATGATGACCCAAAGCCCTTCTGTAGCCCCTTAAACTTGCGCTCATCCTGCGAGATATGCAACTTGCTACAGCTTTTTCTATAGTAAAGCCGTAACTATGACGTAAAAGATACGGGACAGGTTGCATATTTCGCAGGATGATCAAGAGTTTGCGGGGCTATGGAAGGGCTTTGGGCCATCATATATGAGTTTATGAACAGTTCTTCTCATTATCTAACATTAAAGAAGCTATGTTGTAACCCCTGAACTTCCTCTTTAAATTTTAAAGGCTCGTAATGGAGATTATCCGTGAAGCAAGCGGGAAAAGCTTTTTGTCCTCTAATTTCTTATACTTTAGCAATGCAAGACTATTAATTATAATAATAAAGTTTTGTATTTTTGTACATTTTATGAGAAAACTATTTTGGGAAATATTTAAAGGCGTAGAACACCTAGAAAAAAAAAACTTGTCTAATATCCTAACATACCTAAATATCAACGTTGATTTGGCCAGAGTCTTTGATTTCTAATTTATTTTACATTCAAGGAATGGCAGAAGCGGGTTTATGACATCACAGCTCACTGGTCCACGGGTGTGGAAACAAAATGAGCTGTGACGTCAGAAACCCACATCTGCCATTTCGTGAATTGAAATTAAAGAAGAAATCAATGACTCCCCAACATTGATATTTAGCTATGTTAAGATATTAGATTTTTTTTTTTTTTTTTTTTTTTTTTTAATGAGAGTTACTAGTGTTTTGGGACCATAGAAAATTTTAAGAATTTTTCCTCACCAATAAATTGGATTGAAAAATCATAGTGCTTAATATTTTATTGTTTTTAGCTTTGTCTCGTTTGTGGTAACATCAATTATCAACACATTGTTATAAATAGAGCAATTTATGTTAATTAATGTACCTATACTTGACTCAAAAAAACTCAGTCGATTTAAATCGGGCATGCCTAAAGTATCGCCCATTGTCACATTTGATGAGAAGGGGGGCGGCTGGGCGATACCGTAAAAGGTCGAACGGCAGGTAACTCAGGTTTTTTGAGTCGAGTATATAACAAAACTTTTTCATTTTGTATTAAAAAAAATTAATTATTGCAAACCTGGTAATAATTGACCAAGTTTGTTATCATGAGGATTTTCAAATGGATAAAAATGGCTGCAACAATAAAAATTTTTAAAAAATTTAAACAGAGATTGCTAATTATAATAGAAATGATAAAATGTATTTTGAATGTTTTTGATATAATTAATCTGTATGGATGAATGACTGTTGATTTTTTTGTTAATATTTATATTACAACACATTCATAAGGATAACGATGTTCTTCAAATCCAGCAGCTTGTTGACAGTCTAAAACAATAAAATTAAAATAATTTTGTGGCACAAAAAAAAAAAAAAAAAAAAAATTACAGAGCTTTTTAATAGTTTACAAGACGTAAGAATTTTTTGATAAAACTTCACTGGATATAACTTGATTTGAAAATATTAAAAATCATAGTTCAAAAAAGTTATGTATTGAACTGCTTTAATAAGTCATTTGTATAGCTTATTTTGGATGCATAGTCAAAAAGAAATATATCACCTCAAAACTGTAAGATCCAATGTGGTTTGTAAAAAAAGTGACAGTATTAGAACTCGTTGAACAAAAAAGTTGCCTAATATCCTAACATATCTGAAAATCAATGTTGATTTGGCAGGAATCATTGATTACTTATTTATTTTCCATTCAAAAAAATGGCAAATGCGGATTCTGACGTCACAGGTTGCTTGGTCCACGCGCATGTAAAATAAGCAATTTGTGATGACATTGTCCGCTTCTGCCTTTTTGTGAATGGAAAATAAATTAGAAATCAATGACTCCTGCCAAATCAATATTGATATTCAGATATGTTAGGATATTAGGCAAATTTTTTGTTCAACATGTTCTACATAAACATTTATTTATATATTTATGCAAATATTTCTTTACTTATTCATTTATTATTTGTTTGTTTGTTTTGTTACTTACCATATTGACAACGATTTCCATAGAAGCCAGTCCCTACACATCTACATCTATAGCCTGGTTCTAGGCTAGTTTGAGAGCAAGCACCATTGTTGAAACAAGGATTACGTGAGCATATGTCACTGTTTCGACGTCCTGAAACAAAGGTAATTTAAAATTTCACATTTATTTTATTATTTACATATTTTTGTATTAATATTTTGATATTTTTAAGGTTGATTTGTTTATTAGTATTTTAATTTTATTATAATAAACAAAAAATCTTATAAATTTTGATATACACATAGAGGGGACTAATAATTTTATAGTGTTGTAGTAAAATTTTATACAGTTTGTGTCAATGATCAAATCTAATGAATGAAAAAGATTTTAGTGTTAATTGAGATTCTTTCAAAACAGTCTTATTTTTATTTATTTGACCAATTCCAGATGAAATTCTGTTAAGTTTATTTCAGTATAATTTCTGTACAATTATAATTGCCTCTAATAATTAATTACCTTTAAGTGCTCTCCTACATTCTTGTTTACTAGTATAACGGTATTCTGAGTAACATCCACTGCCACATATACATGAGTGTCCCTCAATCTTGCATCCTTGTCGTATCTGGTCGCACGCAAGGGTTATACCCACTGAAAATAAAACAACCATTTTTAATTCATATATCACCTGAAATACACACAACTCACGAATTTGATTTATTTTTTTAAACATTTAATTGCTAGTTTTTTTTTTTTTTTTTTTTTTTTTTTTTTTTTTTTTTTTTGCTTGCCATATACTGTATTGTGTTAAAACTTTAACTTTGGTTGTCCCGTCAAGCTACTGTCTTATATATCGCGACGTGTATATACAATGGAAATCACACACGCTGGACGTCCTCTATATTTTCTATAAATACAAAGCCTGGCATTCACCATGCCTGCCTAGAGAAACCGTAGAAACAAGCTATATATTAAAAAAGCATTCACGTGGAAAGAAGAAATTATTTACAATTTATGCTTCATTATATGGCATAAATGTTGCTATAAATTTAAACAGCATAAATATGCTGTATGGTATAACATTATGATAATGAGTGATAGTATGGTCTATGATAACACTCATGCTTTGTCCGTGTTAAGATATCTTATAATTTGTAAAGAAATAAAGAACAAAAATCGTAACAAAACATAGAATTTACTACAGAAAATTTTTTTATTTTTATTTATTTATTTTTTTTTTATTATTATTTTTTTTTTTTTGCGTAGCGACGTTATAATATTGTAACTTATTGGTTTATGGTTATAAAATAATTTATTTAGGCGCTTATTAGATGTGTTTCAAAAACGCCCGAATAATAAATTGAAATAAAAGTTAATTAAAAAAAAAAAATTATAGCCAAGCAAAACACATTGAATTGCACTTGCACATAAAGAAAAAAAAAAAGCGATATAAATTTGTATTGTTGCAAAAATTATTGCGATAGTAATAGATTGAAAAGGACTATATAACGTAATGTTGTAATATATATATAATATATATATATATATATATATATATATATATATATTATATATATATATATATTTGCGCATGCAGATCAATACACAGTATAGCATGCACAGTTAAGTTATGTTTAGTAATAATAATTGCCATATGTGCACATGGTGCACGGGTTATTGACATACACGCACTTTAGCTATTGCAACATTTAAATTGCGTTTGACATTTTAATCAAGTTCCATTTTATATGACTAGTTTATGTCCGCATTTAGATATCATTGTCCAGACTCGAGTGATGAATATTTCTTAAAAATTTCTATTTCTTAACACACAATAAAGTTTACGTATATATAATATCCCTTAAATTATTTAATATTTCCGGTATCGCGGTGTAGTAATTTTTCTCAAGACTCGTCGTTATCGCCGTTATCGGATATTATATCGTATAAGAAATTAGGGAACCCTTCGCTTTTCTCGCGCGTCTCATCGATAACCTCTATTACTGCCAGAAGTGTTAATGAACATACTTAACAAAAAAAAAAAAAAAAAAAAAAAAACGATTTCCTCCCAAACCTATAATAAAATACAGCTAGAGGGATGAAAAAAAAAAAAAAAAAAAAAAAAAGGATGCATAGGGTAGGATTGGACAAACGATAGTGGCATCAAATTTACTCTGAGATTATAATATTTCTTAGCAAATCAACTTTTCCATTTCATAAATATACTTCATACTCTAAAAGAAAAGCCATTAGACTGCATTTAGTAAGGTTTAACTTTTTTTTTTTTTTTTCAAAATATTTTCATTTAAAGGAGAAACTTGGAAAAAATATTAACTTTTGAGAAAATTACGAATTTCAAACAAAAAATACTGAATTTATATATATTATAATTTGTGAACTTATTGCTTCGTATAGATTTATAACTTTACTGTCTTTAATCTTAAAAATATGTTAGCGTCTAAAAGCAATGTGTATAAAAAAAAATATGGCATACTGATCTTGAACTCATCTATACATAATAAAAAAAAAACTCACATTTTATTCAGTGTCATACACAAGCGCGAGACTGTTTCGAGGATAAGGACTTTAATTTATTATTTTTTTAAAGTTAACATGTGTGGCTTTGAACTTAAGTTCAAATTTAAACATTTTATAAATTACGTCAGAAAAACATTTATATCATCTCATCTATCAAAGTTTGAAAGAAAGAAATTAAATGGGATCTATTTTAGGCCTCATATTATAATAATGTTATATTTTTATATTGTTATTTGTTTGTATATGAATAAAATAGAGTATTATATATCATAAACAAAAATAATAAATTTATAATTTGCTTTTGGATTTATTATTAATATTATACTGTGAGCTTTAGGATGGTTGCATTCATGTTAAAGTCAACGCCATAAATGAGCACTAAATAACATGGGCCGATATATGGGAAAATTGACACATTTTGTCAGTTTAAAAATACTTAGCAATTTTTTTTGAGAGCATTGATGCTGTTAACAAGTTGAATTAGGTTTGAGAAAAATAATACTGACATAAAAAAACAACAACTTATTTTCCAAAGAAACTAGCGAAAACACACGTTTGTCCGATGCTAAGCAATGTTATTCGTTGCTCAATTATGGCATCAAAGCGCATTTATTATGACGTCATGCGCACACACCCTATAAGGCTTCACTTTTTATTATTATTGTTTTTTTAAAGATACTAATGAATGAATAAAAATAGCAGTAATAAGAATAGTGGTAGCAGTAGTAGTAGAATGCAGGGTATTATTCGGTTGTTCTCTGTTTTCCTTAATTATGATTCATCTTCATTTTAATATTAAATTACTATTATTATTATTTTACCTATATTTGAATAAATATTGTTGTATTTTTTTATAATCATTCATCAGTTTCATTAATTATTATTTGTCAAAATACATAGAACATGTAAATAAAATATATCTCATGCAAAATAATGTCATTAATATTAATACAGTAGTATTTTATTGAATTAATATTCATTTGAGCAATACATATAAATAATAATAACACCATTTATTTTTTATAAAAAAAAAAACTTTTTACATTAGTTGAAAAAAAATTAAAACATAAAAAAAAAACGCCAAAAAAATTAAAACTAATAACTTACCAAAAAATAATAACAACAACGGGAGAATTGGTAACTTCATCTTTTTTTTTTTAAATATGACGAAATTTCTTCCCGTTGTTGTATGTATGAACTCGTATGTATGACTGAAGGCTGATAGAAAAAGCTCACAAGTACGTGCCCCTATGACTGATAATTAAATCAACTTTGACCCATCAATTTCTCTCTCTCTCTCTCTCTCTCTCTCTCTCTTAATACATAGGCGAGGTTACTAACCCAGTGATGATAAAATCCAGAGAGGTCACGAGAGTGATCTTATAACTTCCTTTTTTTTCTTCTCTCTCTCTCTCTCTCTCTCTCTCTCTCTCTCTCTCTCTCTCTCTCTCTCTCTCTCTCTCTGTATACTTTATGCATTAATATAAATGTCTAGGGAAGCAATAATTAACTATATTAAGGGGGAGATATTCAGTATAATGTTATTCATCCATTATATAGAATTTTCTATGACTAAAATTAAGCATTATTATAATCAGTACGTATATGCGTAAAAAAAAAAGAAAAAAAAAAAAACTAAATTGAATAACATTTTTAATAAAAGAAATATAATATAGCTCTGTATTTTAAAATATATAGAAATATTTCTATAATTGAATTTTTTATTGTTATTTAACACAACTAATAAAAATGCTATATGTTTCGCCTCAATTAACAATATTTTTATTTAAATGATGATAAATAATAATTTTATAAAAGGAATGAAGCATGAATATTTATCTATAATGATACTCATACTGTACAAGGCACTATAGGGATCACAAGGATCATAAGATATTGTTTTATTGCCTTAAAATAAATATTAAAATAAAAAGAACGGAGATATAGATTTAAATTATTTTTGTGAAATAATAAAGAAATTCTGTTTTCCCCCCTTTTATAAATAAAAATATAAAACAGTTCTCATTTTCTTTTTGTAAAATTTATATTATTTTTAGCCATTAGATCATTTTTCTATTGTATATAGTTGCATGCATATTTTATTCTGTATCGTTTGTTGGGTATACGATTTTATATTCCATTTCCATAATGTTGTTTTGTATTTAAAATAAGTATTTTCTGGTAAAATCTTGTAGTGTAATAAATATTCTGATAGGCAAAAAAGAGTAAAAATTTCTATGACAGCATAGCATAAAGTATATAATACGTACATGGCTGTTATGCTAACTAAATAATCCGAAGTATCCTAAACTACATATATGTTTTAATCAGAGTCCCCTCCACCTTACGTAAGGTGGAGGGGACTCTGGTTTTAATGAAGTAGAGAACATAATGTATTCATGATAAATTCATTAAATTGTATATTGTCGATACTTGATACCTCTTGTACTTGTTGGATCTGAGGCAAAAACTCGGAAAAAATGTATATCAACTCTCGGCGGTAATCGCAGTACACACAAAGTAAAAAAATAAAGAAATAAAGAAATTAAAATGTGCAGTTCGTTATGTAAAGGGATATCTTCCTTCACGAGCGAGCTTGATCTAATGGAGCTAATCTCTAATGGTGTTCGTAAACCCTGTTCTTCGTGTTCCAGAACACAAAAAAATGACAATCAGCAAATGCTTTTTAAATGCAATTGCGCATTTTTGGAGCATGCCCCAAACAGGTTTACGAACACCATTACTGTTGAGCGCGTGGGAAAGTAATTGGGGTGTACAGGGTGTACTTATAATAATGCTGTTCGTAAACCCTGTTCTCTTGCACCAAAAAATGCGCATTCCATTTGATTAACCATAGCTGATCGTCATTTTAGGAGCAAAAGAACAGGGTTTACGAACAACACTAATAAGACTCTAGGGGTGTGTGCTAGCATGACATTATAATAAATTTGCTTCCATGCCAAAATTGAGCAACAAATAACATTGCTCAGCATAGGATAAATGTGGGTTTTCGCCTTTCGCTATTTTCTTTTGGAAAATGGTTTTTTTTTTTTTTTTTTTTTTTCATTATTATTTTCTTGCATACTTAAAAACCTAACTCAACTTGTTAACAGTATCAATGCTCTCCAAAGAATAGCTAAGACTTTTTAAACTGGAAAAATGTGCAATTTTCCTATACCGGCCCATGTTATTTAGTCCTCAATCCTCACTTATGGCATCGACTTTTAAGTTTTTAACATGAATGAAACCAGTTTAGAAGTGTTTAAAATTATTTCCGCTTAAAAAGTTTAAAACCAATCAAAATGCATAAAATCTGAATATCGTTCGTCGTTTGTTTATTATAAATGGCGCTGGTTTAGCAACTAAAATAGTAAACATTAATAAGTATTTTATCAATAACTCATTGAAAAATGACTACTAATCCTAAAAGAACAGTTTATGTTGGTAAGTAATTATCAGTATCTGTAATTTAAGTATTGATGCTGACAAAGAAATCGTAGTAACAGAGGGAAAGTAACATGGTCTGGTCCATGCTTAATACCGGACGTTTTCTAAACGTTTGCTTTTTCGTCTTATAATGCAGGTTTTGAGCATTTTATATAATTTTTAATAAGCTTGAAAGAAATGCAGTACAGTACATAAATACATTTATAGCTTTGCATAATATTCATATACAGTTTTAAATAATAATAATGCTTCTTACCGGCCAAAAAAATTTCTAAAATTTTTTTTTGGCTTAAAACACGTTAAAGTATGCCTAGTATCCCTCATTTAAATTTTTCCAAAATCGGTGCAGTAGTTTTCTCAAAAATCGCAAAAAACGTGTTTCACTCCATAAGCGTAATGTTAAATTAGGGGGCCCTAGCTTTTTCCCGCGCTGCCTGTGATTGGTGCGACGTCACGGCCGGTAAGAAGCATTAATGAAAATTTATATGCAACCCTATCAAACCACATTACATATGCACCACATATCATACATACATATGTATATACTTAATAAATGCAATGTTAGTTGATGGTTTTGTTTTGTGACATTTTACATATTAAAATGAAATGGATGATGATGTATTTAACTTATTGTTCTGATATGTAGGTGGTCTAGCTGAAGAAGTAGATGAAAAAGTACTACACGCTGCCTTCATTCCATTTGGCGATATTTTAGATATTCAAATTCCATTGGATTATGAGACAGAGAAACATCGAGGTTTTGCTTTTGTGGAGTTTGAAACAGCAGAAGATGCAATGGCTGCTATTGATAATATGGTGAGTTCTATTTTTAGATTACTGATGCCTTAAACTCTTCAAATTTCAATTTTAAATTCAAAATCAAAAATCAAAATATCTTTATTTCCACTCTCCTACAATCAAACATAATAAGTTACATTTGTATAAGGTTTTACATGGAATTGTCAACTTACTTACTAATGCTACTTACTAATAGACTAACAAGGGAATAACCGCCTCGGGGCCGACTCCGAGCAATATTGTCTACCTACCTCCGTTTTGACCCTCTGCGCAAGTGCAGGACGTCAAAACGGAAGCGGATGTGACCGGAAATAGCCTTGAATTTGCTTGTTAACTGGGTACTAATCAAGAATTGTGTGCATATGGATACCCATGCAGTGCAAAATTACACAATCAACTTTCCAATAACGCGAGTGTGCGCATTGAACTTTCTTTTGAAAAAAATATCCACATTAAAAAAAGCTATTAATGCATTGATAACAAGGGCAATAGTGCAGTTTTGCACTGAACCGCACATAGTATTGGGTCACCCTCTTGGTTGGGTCATTGCCAGTAATTTGTTTAGGGATCTCTCAACTCAAGCCATACATTCTTATTTTGCTTGGTTTCGAAATTTTGAGAACAAGGCCATCACATCCGTACGCCTTCATTGACTAATAAAGGAACAACTGTTTTGAGGCCCACTAAGCAATTTTGGTCATATCTGCTTCTGTTTCTACTTGCTACGCATGCGCAGTAAGTCAAAACGGAAGTGGATGTGACCAAAATTGCTTATAGTCAGCCTCAAAATAGTTGCTCCTTTATTAGTCAATAGCAGTTTGTTTGACGTTTATATAGACCTACCAGGGGCTCAGGGGCTGATCCCCAAACAAGTGTACACTAGTGCCATTTTAAACACATAGAACTAATTGTGCTTGCAATGTTTATATATATATATATATATATATATATATATATATATATATATATATATATATATATATATATATAAAAATAGAACAAGAGGAAGACCCAATGCCATACATGTACCTACATACTGACTACTTACATACTACCCAGCAAACACAGTTTTGAGGTCTGTAGAGAAAATAGAGAACTTACCTTCTTTTTTGTTTTTATCTTTTTTTTTTTTCCTTCAAATGTATGGTACTGTATGGCAATGCCTAATAGTCACTCATGGACTGGAACTGGACTCATATACTGTCCCTGACAAATGCCAATATATTTTTTTATAGAATGATTCCGAGTTGTTTGGACGTACAATACGTGTGAACCTAGCCAAACCTCAGCGAGTGAAGGAGGGATCTACAAGACCAGTTTGGGCAGAAGATACTTGGTTACAACAACATGCAGGGGAAACATTGGATAAAAAGGGAGAAGCAAAAGAAGAAGGCACTGAGGAAACAGAGGAGAAGGTAAGAAAAATAATTTCTAAGACTACTACTGTACTCTAAAAGTATAGGTCATAATATATTAAATATATAACAAGTAAATTGCTAATAAATTTAATATTATTACAAAGCTGACTGTATGAACTTCTTTTTCTGTTAGCCAAGTGTAAATTTCCCTCACAGAATGCATTGTATAGACCGGTTGCACTCATATTTAAGAGCCACCATTTTGTTGGTCAGAAATCAAAAAAAGCTTCATACCTCAATTAAAGCCTTATTTGTAGCTCCTAATAAGCTTGAAGAATATGAGAACAATTCGTTAAGTTGAAATAAACTCTTTTTATGTAAAAAAAATATATATATACATATAATACAGTAATAATAATTAGGAGAAATCGATGGCTCCGCGGAAAACTGAACTATGTATAGTCTCTGCGCGCCTCAAATTTGGAACATCTGCGCTCTCCGCCTCTCCCAAAATTGAAGCACCTGTAATGGAGCGCTGGTAAGAGATGCTTCAAATTTGGGAGAGGCGGAGAGTGCAGATGTTCCAAATTTGAGGTGCGAGGAGACTATACATAGTTCAGTTTTCCGCGGAGCCATTGAAATGATGTTTCCCCTATGATATTAATAATAATATACTAATAATTATATAACTAACGTATCTGTGTAATAATTACAGACAACTACTACTACAGAACCTACAACCAAGAAATCAAAGAAAACCCCTCAAGTATACTTTGATATCACCGCAGGTAAAACTCCCCTTGGCAGGATTGTCATCATGCTACGTTCAGACATCGTACCTAAAACTGCAGAGAACTTCAGATGTCTTTGTACCCATGAGAGAGGATATGGATTTCAAGGATCAACTTTCCACAGAATCATTCCTGGATTTGTATCCTTTTCATTGTTATAAATATTTTTGTTGGGAAAAAAATACAGTGTGATATGACTGATGAAGATTAGATAGAAAAAATAGATAAACTGTACAAATTGAGGAAAAAGAGTTGACCTTTAGCTGACAGTGACCTTTGAGTAAGAGAGAATAATTTCTAACTCGGACTGAGGCAACGCTGAAACTGGTTTGAGTTTGAGTTGAAAAATATCCTTTTGCTCATGGATCCCTGTCAACTAAAGCTCAATTTCCTTTCCTCAATTTTCTAATCTATCTACACAAAAACTAGAACGGCAGTGGTGTTGTAGTTTAATATGAACAATTAATTATGACTCACAAATATTTACAGCTCTAAACACATAGTATAAACAATAGAATCACATAAATAAAATAGTTTCTATTCCTGCTTTTAAGACTTCTAAAATAAAACTAAATTTATTCCCGTGCAGGCTAAGTGGCAAGGGTTTAAGTCACAAGTTTTTACTTCGGTCATGCAGAGTTTGCTGTGGCAATAACAAAGCAAGCACACTGTACACTCCTCCCAAATAAATCTGATTGCTTGCGTTAAAGTTTCACCATATATTTAACATTTGGAGAGATTAACGCTTTGGTCAGATTAATTCTGGGGGAGTGTACATGTAAAGGCATCCATAGGTAGTGCAGAGCATTACCAGTAGAGCAGCTCAGTTTGTTGGTATCCATATGTTTGTCACACATTCACAGTGTGCTTTCTTGTGTTAAGGGGGCAAATTTGAGTTTCTGTCAGTTTCCATCAAATTTACTTGCCATGGGAATGATACTTAACATATCTTCTTTGATTACTGAGCTATAGTAGTAGTATGAGGGTAGTCTATAATATTAAATTATTGAACTCATTTCAATAACAATACCTACTAAATACAAGTAACTCCTTGACTTATAAAAACAGATGTGTCAAGGTGGAGATTTCACCAATCATAATGGCACAGGTGGACGTTCTATTTATGGTGGTAAATTTGAAGATGAAAATTTCCAGTTAAGACACACAGGACTTGGTGTTGTGTCTATGGCTAACTCGGGACCAAATACAAATGGATCTCAATTCTTCTTGTGTACAGCAAGAACTGAATGGTAAGAACAAATTTGAAAATCAGGTTTCTGTAGTAGAAATATAATTATTTTATTTATTAAACACCAAGGTGTACTTATACATATATATTTACATTGCACTCTATAAGTCTACATTTTTGCATATTGACTTAATGATAGGGTCCGAGATGGACAATGAAGTAAGTGGTACCTAGTACATAGGCCACCACATAACAAACATACACATTTATCATTACACTCGTGATATTCTTTAATCTGACAGATTACATGGTGGAAACCATGCACCGTCTGTACAGTTTGGGCCTTTCCACCCCTTAATATTAAATGCAGGGGTATTATAGAAGGCCAGGCTGATATCTTCAGTTTTACTTAATCTATCCTTAACAAATTTAATGTAATTATCTGTTTTTAACAATTTAAATTTCACTTGTAGTTCCGTTACAAATAACCCCTCCCCTGCTAGCTCATAAACCAGCCTTGACGACGTAAATTTTGACAAGCAAAGTACCCGTTTTAAGTACCGAGACTTTAATAGATTCTAAATTTTTAAAGTCTGTTATAGACATATATGACCAGAAAATTTCAATGCCGTACGAAGCAACTGGAGAGATTTTTAGGTGAAACAGTTTAATAGCTGTTTCCAAAGATAACGAATTTAGATTTGAAATAGCGAATGAAGATGACAGTGCATTTCGGCAGCGTTCTTTGACATGTTTAGAGAAAGATTTCCCCGTTTGTTGCATAATAACCCCCAGATAATTGAAAGAATTTACAAACTCTATCTTTTCTCCATTACAAGTTATTACATCTGACTTTGCTAAAGGGCCACCTCTCCTGAATTTTACAATTTTTGTTTTCTTAGAAGTGTACAGCTCTGGCCAAAAGTTTCCGAACGGGGCAGCGGCAGCTGCAGCGTTTTCTCATAAAGATAACAGGGTGGTTGCGGGTTGCCTATGCAAATCGTTCGGAACTTTTGGCCAGAGCTGTACACATGATGATTTAATTTACAACTAGTAAAAAAATATGCATCAAAATACTAAAACAAAATACTACTATAACCCTAATCCTTCAACTTTGCCACTGTTAAACTCAGGTAAAACCATACCTTTTACATTGTTAAATGAGTGGGCATCTTAAAGGCATAGAACACCTTGAACAAAAAAACATGTCTAATGTTTTTAGTTCTTGCTGGTTTCCTCTAACCTTTCCTTATAATTATCTGTCCCCCCCCCCCCCCCAAACTTAAACTTATCTCCTTTTGCTAAATGTAATTTAAGAAATGTATGTAAATATAAGAGCCCTAGATAACACAAGAACAATTTGCAACCAAGGTTGACTGGACACAAAATGTGTATGGATTCTCAGAGTCTTTTCCAGTAACCTCATGGGGTATTAGCTTCTCTTCTGTATAGCCCATGAAAGATTGTACAGTTACAATCACAATATTATTATTATAAAAATGGAAAATTTGCTCTAAAGTTCATTTTAGTCCAGTATGTTTCAAATTTTTTACACAGTACACACATTTATTAGTTTGCTTTCATCAATGTTATTGTATACAATTAAATTAATACACCAATATGATTACTTTTTGTTTCAGGTTGGATGGCAAACATGTTGTGTTTGGACATATCATCAGTGGTATTGATGTCTTGAAGAAAATGGAGGTAAGTGGATTGTGCTAGGATGTTAAGACGTTAGCATTCATAATATAATGCATAATTCATATTACAGTATATAAAGGAGTAGTCAACATTTTTTTTTTTTTTTTAAAATAGTGGTTATCGTGTTTTTATACCTCCCTGTAACGAGATTTCATGATTTAAAGTATTAAAGTGCCGAGAGCAAAAGCCGTTACATTGACCCCAAACCTATGTCAAAACTAAACTTGTCCTCACGCAAGATGTATATATAGAAGGTGGTGTAGTTTGCCTAGGTAGCAGCAGGGATGAAACGTCATTCAAGGTGAATCAAAACAAGGGGAAATTCAAGCGCCGAAAAAGTGGATTTTTTTTATCCCTCCTCCTCTTCCAGGTATATAATCTATTGTACCTGAGAGACCACGTGGGTCTGTTGACATTTACCTTGTATGATGTATGTCAAAATTCAAAATTTTACGAAGGAAACCGAGTTCTGACAACAGTAAAAGAATGTATTATACCACCTTCCATTTATACATCTTGCTCTCACGCTAGTTTAGCGCGAGTGTGAGTTCCCCTTATTTTTGCTCTCGCTACATGACGTAATATTTTATGTATACATAATGTTTGTTTTTAATGGCTATAGATATGTAGAAAAATAATTAGAAAATAGTTGGTAGAGATTAGAACACGTTGAATTGAAAATTAATAAAACGCGAAAATTCTCTAATTTAAATAGTAAATTGGGACTAGGGATGCAAATCATTATAGCTTGCGCTAAATAAAAATAGACGTTAAAAGGGATGAGGGGTATAGTGTCAATGTAAAATACGATATACCTAACATCTCACGTTCTCACACTACATCAAAGGCACAACATTATAAAACAGTATCAGACTTACTCTTGGCCTTAAACCGGTCTAAGGCCAAGAGTAAGTCTGATACTGTTTTATAATGTTGTGCCTTTGATGTAGTGTGAGAACGTGAGATGTTAGGTATATCGTATTTTACATTGACACTATACCCCTCATCCCTTTTAATGTATATTTTTATTTAGCGCAAGCTATAATGATTTGCATCCCTAGTCCCAATTTACTATTTAAATTAGAGAATTTTCGCGTTTTATTAATTTTCAATTCAACGTGTTCTAATCTCTACCAACTATTTTCTAATTATTTTTTTAAACGTAATTAATACCAACCGCGATGTTTTTTTCCTATATATTATATAGATATGTAGTACAATAATTGATGCAAAGATAAGAGAAACTTCAGCTTGCGCCAAGCTAGTGTGAGAGCAAGTCTTAGCCGTGACATAGGTTTCAGGCTGCTGTAATAGCTTTTGCTTTTGGTGCTTTAATAGTTAAAATTTTGAGATCGCATTTTTGGGAGGTTTAATAACACTAGGATCAGTATGATCACCATTTAAAAAGCCATCATTGACTACCCCTGTAAATATTATTATTGCAATAAATTTCTATTGACATCAGAAGCAATTAATTTGATCTGTAATTATAACATTTTTATTGTGGTATTGAGTCTTAATCACAATGTATATTTTATGTTTCAGAAATATGGTAGTAAAAGTGGGAAATTAACAGAAAAATTAATCATCAGTACATGTGGAGAAGTGGTTTGATGAACTAATGTATGAATTAATTGGACAATTTGTATTTTTATACTACAGTTATGTACTATAGTATTAGAAATATACTTGTATTATGTTTAGAGACCGGATTTTTTGGTGAAAATTATGATTACGCCTGCAAGTTTCATAGATAAGACTTATAAAAACAGATGTGTCAAGGTGGTGCTTTTTGCTTCACAATCTACTGTGTTTATAAAAAAATTAGTACTTCACTGCTAAAAGCACAGAAATAATATTTATGTGAACTCAAAAGTAGGTTGTGATGCAGGTAAATAACTTACTATTTTTGCAGGTGCAGCCGACATTTTTACCAAAAAAAACAAGGTCTCTAATTATGTCTATGTATAGGTACTGATAAAATATGATAGAACATCAACTGACTTGGTTAGGTATGGTAAATTAAAAAAAAAAGGGATTGAGGAAATCAGCAAAAGCAAAGTGAAAAGAGTCATACCTTGGTGACAATCTTGCTAGAACAGAGGCAATAAACACACATTGGATAGCTTTTGGCTGTAAATTGAAGTGTAATGTGTGTGTGTGTGCCTCCATCAGTCCTCATTGACTCGGAAAAAAACTACAGTCAATGAGGGTGACTTCAGATCTGAAGTATCTCTACTATGGTCAATCATTTCAAAATTTTGAGATATGCCATAAGGATCAAAAAACAATTTTGAACTGAAGTAAAATTATTTAAATTTCTAAAATTAAGCTCCAAGACAAATAATTGGGTGTTTGAAGTCACGGTAGCCGTTCAAAGTCACCCCAGTTGACTATATGAATGATAACTCTTAAGCTATCATTTAGTTTTTTCTGCAAGTAGGTACCGACGAAAGCACACACACACACACATTGTCTGTATTTCTTGTAGGTTTAGTGCTGAAAGCTTTTCAACATGTCAATATTTTTGCGTCAAGATGAAGCTTCTACACTTTACAAATTTCCAATGAATGAAAGATCTACACATTACAAAGTGGTGGCTTCCTGGAGCTTCTGCTATATCAAACAGGTGTGTGAAGCTCCATCCGCAAATTTGTAAAGTGTAGTAGCTTCATCTTGACGCGAGAAGATCAATGTGTTGATTATTATCTCTGTGCTAGTAAGAATTATCTCTATGCTGTATGATACAATTCATTTGGGAAGGCCCTAGCTGTATTATTTTCTTGTAATTTTATTATACCTAACCACAATGGATTATTTTCTTTAATACAGTATTCTATACTGTAATGTTTTTTTTTTTTTTATTATTATATATCGATGCTTCCGCCTCAAAAGCGATTATCTACAC
Organism: Ecdyonurus torrentis; assembly: GCA_949318235.1. Lineage (NCBI taxonomy): Eukaryota > Metazoa > Arthropoda > Insecta > Ephemeroptera > Heptageniidae > Ecdyonurus > Ecdyonurus torrentis. The sequence goes on along the minus strand of OX439137.1, from coordinate 23,174,063 downwards.
TTTCCAGATTTCCGACAAAACGACTATCTACACTTTCCGAGCAGCACTGTAACCCGACTAGCGGCCATAAGCTTAACATTGCAGATGCTCGGCGGCGGAAAGTGTAGATAGTCGTTTTGTCGGAAATCTGGAAAGTGTAGATGATCGCTTTTGACGCAGAGGCATCGATATATAATTTTTTTTTCAAAATAATAATAATGTAATTGTTTGTTTGGTTTTACCATGTACAATAATTGTGAAAATACTGTATAATGTTAAAATTAATAAATAGGTAGTTACACCAATATGGAAAATAAATGTTGAAGTATAAATAGTAATTCCAAAAATTCATGAATAATTTTTGTTAATTATATTCTATTTTGTGTATCAAAAGTAAAAACTTTAACTTTTAAAAAAATATATACTGTAGTTTTTGTTAATGGTTTAAATTTAGAGTACATACATTTTTGTAGTAGAAATTATTAAGCAAACTTTTTTTATATAAATATTTCACATATGCCATTAATTAAATTCCAGTCTCCATAAGAACACATTATATAGCCATTTAAGGCAGCAGTGAAATTTTTTATCACAGCAGCAAATACATTGTGTGCTTCTGTTCACTCAAAATGCGGAAAAGGAAGTACCGGAAGAGGAAACCACGTGACGGTAAAAGTGGGAGGTGACAGGCCTAGCTTGCTGCTGGCACCAACTTTTCTCCCACTTTTACCGTCATGTGGTTTCCTCTTCCGGGCAATTCCTTTTCCGCATTTTGAGTAAACATAAACAATCATTGAGTGTGTCTGTTTACTCTAAAAAAAAAAAAAAAAAAAAGGGGGGGGGGAAAGGAAGTGCTGGAAAAGGAAACCATGTGACGGTAAAAGTGGGAGAAAACTTGGTGCCAGCAGCAAGCTAGCCTTGAGCTACCTGGAGCTACCTCCCACTTTTACCATCACGTGGTTTCCTCTTCTGGTCACTTTTTTTCCGCATTTTGAGTAAACAGAAGCAGTCATTACCAGCAAATACATTCATTTCCACAAAATAAATAAAACAAGTAAAAATCAAAGTGGGTGCTTGAAAATCCTTTTGATCTGCTGATTATAGATCTGGGGTGGGTTAAATTACCAAAAAATAACTATATAAATAGGTTATTTATAATAAAATGAATAGCCAATAATTTTTACATAATGGATCTGAAAACATGAGATACTGCAGGTATATATATATTATATCGTATTTTATTGACACAGTATCCCCATCTTTTAAAGTCTATTTTTACTAGAACCTGTTTACGCTAGAACATTTGGTCCCAAGTCCTAATTTAGTATAAATTAAGAGAATCTTGGCATTTTTATAATAATAATATTACGAAAATTTATATAGCAGTCATACAAAAATATTATAATTTTGATATGATACAACTTTGATGCCATAATCTCCTAGCAAATTAAAGTAAGCCAAGGTAAATTCTTTCCGATAAAAATAAAAATAATGAATCACAATTCTACTACCCGCGCCTTTACTATCTATCTTTTACGTTATTACGGCAGTATACTCATTACTATATGATAAGAATAATAATTAATTTTATTAAGACTCCTGTGAAGGCTTGACACCCCAATTTTATATACAACATTCATTAAAGGCGTAGAACACCGTGAACAAAAAAGTTGTGTAATATCCTAACAAACCTGAAAATCAACGTTGATTTGGCCGGAGTCATTGATTTCTAATGTAATTTCCATTCACAAAATGCCACTGGCGCCACTGGCGGTCACTGACGTCACAGCTTGACCGGTTTACGCATGCCTTTAACTAGAAATTATAGAAACCATATTATGCAATTTATGAATCTTAATTGTTTTCATTATGAGCATCTATTTTGACAATCTGTTTTTGAAACTGAGCTTCGAAGACGATGAAAATAAAATAAAGTAAAATTTATTTTCTTATTTATACTGCTTATTTGAATTCTAAAGTATACTGTAAACATACATTTTTGGGTCAGAGCGACTGATTTTACATGTTTTTTTTTATCCCCCAGCAAGATTATTTCATTATTTAAATTATTCAAATTTAACCTTAAGCGTCATCATAATTTGCGGGGTTTTTTTTTTTTTTTTTTTTTTTTTTTTGGTATTGCTTTTTTTTTTTTTTTTTTTTTTTTTTTACTAGTATAACCGTAGGGTAATAAATTATGAGTGCACATATTATTTACCTGAATGATTTTAGTTCTGTTTTTACATATCATTACAGAGTAACTGTAAATTTTTTACAAAAAAAAAAAAAAAAAAAAAAAAAAAAAAATTAAAAAAAAAAATAAAGAAGAAGGAAATAGTCGGTAGAGCACGTTGTATTGAAAATTAATAAAACCGCAAAGATTCTCTAATTTTTATAGTAAATTGGGACTTTGGGGCCAAATTTTCTAAAGTATAGATCGATGAGTGCTAGATGAAATAATTATAGAAATTTAAGGATTAGAGAATACAGACACTGTCAAAAAAAAAACAATATAGTATTATCTCACGTTCTCACACTATATACACTCAAAGGCACAACATTATATTCATATATATATATATATATATATATATATATATATATATATATATATATATATTTAAAAAATTGCTGGCTGAAATATATTATACTTATTTTTGGAATAAAAAAAAAAATAATAATATAAAAAAAAAATCAAATAAAAAAAATCTATATTATCTATATTGCAGCCACAAAGTAATAGTTGACCATCAGGATCAGGACACAGTGGAAGATAGGAAGCTCACCTTTGTACAGGTCCGACTGTAACATTGAGAAACATAACACACACGTAATTAGTACTTCAGACATGAAAGTACTGCCTAGAAATAAATCATTAATATAACAACAAATTTAGGCAACTGTCTTCTGTAAAAGCTTTGTAACACCAAAGCGTTTTTTTTTTTTTTTTTATTATTATTATTTTTTCTTTCTTTCTTCTTTTTCTTTTCTTTCCCTCTACTGGTTTTGTGACTTTTCTGCCAAGTAAAAAAAGTTTCCACTATGATATTTGATTAAAGATAATAAAAATAAAAACAAGATTTTTTAAATCTTCATTAATCATTTAATCAATTTTGTGGGAAATTGCGAACTGTTAAATGACTATATAAGATAGAAATTTCATTGATTTGTTGTTCGGCATTAATATATATATATATATATATATATATATATATATATATATATATATATATATATATATATATATATGTATATTAGCATCAAAACCCGAAATTGACCCGAAATTAGTCATAAGACATAATATATCACTCTTATTGTAAAATAATTTTTTTTTATTTATTTAACGTGTCGTGTTATCTCTCTCTCTCTCTCTCTCTCTCTCTTATTCTTATATCAAATAATTGAGTTGAGAAATGTTCATTTTTCGGCTTTTGTTTTTTCTATTTTGACCGCAACTAGTTCTGGTCAAAATTCAATGACCAAAACTAGATATAAATGTTTACACCGGGTTTTGCTTTTTGCGAAATGCTCAAAACTAGTATGGATCAAAATTTCGTGACCAAAAGCCGAAATAAACTGGCATTCCGGGTTTTGGCAAAAAGCGACAAACCAAAAGCCGAAATGAACAAAAATACCTAGTTTGGGTCAATTTCGGGTTTTGTTGCAAACACACACATATATATATGTAATAATAATAATAAATAAATAAACACTATTTGTGTATATATGTTGCTAATAATGCTACATATTTTAAATTTTAAACTAATAAAGATTTAATTGATATATTATACAGTAGTTATTTAGATAATTATATATTGATATATAAATAAATAAAATAAAGTTTACTGGCATTTTCCAAAATTTTAATAAAAAAAAATAATAAATTTATTGAATCGGATATTAAATATACAATAATTATGAACTATTTTATCCTCAACTTATGAATCAATTGTTGATACAAAATTTTACTATTTATAATTATTTTTTAAATGAAAGCTTTATTAAAAAGAGAAGGGGGAAAAATCAAGCATAAAAGCTATTATATTTTTTATACAAAACAACCATAAATTACACCACAACTCCAGTTCTATTTTTAGAATCCCCAGTCACCCGATGTATTATATTGTTTTTTTAAAATATACAAAACCAACGGGTTGCAAAACTAACAGCAAGGGGCGTTAAACAAGTTGCATATCTTAAGGGCGTTACTTTTTTTTTTTTTTTTTGGCCTATATAAAAAATACTGCGAAAAAAAAAATAATAAAAGCTTTTAAAAAAATGAATAACATTTTATATATACCCCCGGCTAAAAAGTAAAGCATGAAGGGAGAATATATACGTTAAGGCACGTATTGATTTTCCAGTAAACTCTATTTTAAAAATTCAATATGGCTGTAACGCGCAACAATTTTCCAACAAGTTACTTCAAAACTTAGTGTATATAAGGTTAGAATCAATATAAACGAATAAACCAATAAGAATTGGAGTTTGACTATATTAACCAATAAAATAACGTAATATGAATTTAGCGGTGATTCTTATTTCATTTCTTCTATATTTATCTCGTTTTTAGTTATCTTTCTTTCTTTCTTTTTTTTCCCCAGCTAAGACTTTTCCAGCTGCTTTGAAAAGTGACAAAGATCGAGGTATGATGTGTATTTTTATATAGTTTGAAAAATAAAACAAGAAATTAAAATGTAACGATGGGGAAAAAATCATTTAAAAAATCAAATATAAAAATGTGATAAAAAGATTATATATACACATCGTATGAAACAACAACAAATAATATGTGTCTACAAAAAGGTATTACGTAAAAAATGTGTTCTTTTAAAAATTATTTTATTTTAATTTTTGAAAAATAAGTGACAAAAAGTGAACAATGAATACTTAAAAAAAAGAAAAGGAAGAAGAAGAAGACAAAAGGAAAAAAAATAAGTATTTTTCAAAAAAATTATTGTGTTCATTAAATTACTAGCCAAAAATTTGTTTTTAAAATATAACTTATTTCAAAGAAAGTGCAAGAAAATTTAAATATTTTTTAATCTAAAAAATAATAATAATAATAATAACATACCACATTAAGTGTTCCCTCTTTACCTTATATTCTGTGTAAAATAATAATTATAATATTAAAAAAAATAATAATTACTTGTTCATATAAATAACATATTATATATCAAAATCTTTATTCTATACCTTTTAAAAAAAAAATCTTCCACCCTAAAGTGTATTTCAAATATTTTAATTTAATAAATTAATAAAATATTTTATAATAATTTAATTACAAATATTAATAATAATAATGGCAAATTTAAATCAATATTTATTAATAACAGCAATGGTATTTGCAAGTTGTACTATAATGTTAGTACATTTATTTGTATTTCCATTATACGATACAAAATTACATAAAAATCCAATAAAATCAGTAGGTGATTTTGAACAGAGTTTATGTTTAACAAATACTAGACGTATATCAAAAACCAAAAGACATAAATGTCCTAGTGAAGGTATAGTAACTGTAGCGCAAGGTGGTAGATTAGGTAATCAAATATGGGAATATGCAAGTGTATGGGGAGTAGCAAGAGTAACAGGTTTAGTACCTTACGTACCAAGATGTATAAGAACAGTATTAGATGCTGTTTTTATTAAATTAACAATACCACCATTATATAAAGTAGCACATTGTACTGTACAATGGAATTCTGGTTCATTAGAAGCATGGAATGGTACAAGTATATTATTACCAAGGTTTGTTGTAATGCCTGATTTAGTATTGACATGGGTTAATGATATTCGTAGAGAATTCATATTTAAACCACGATTATATGAAAATGCACAAAGTATATTAAGAAATTTTGGTAATAATATTATATCATCAAAATATTATAATAGTAATAATAATATTGTTACTACTTATAATATACATAATAAAAGAATTAAAAAATTTATTAATAATAATTTGATAAATAATGACATATCAAATATTACTTATATTGGAGTACATGTAAGACGTACTGATTATAAAGGTTACTTATGGAGAACACGTAAAATGAATTTAGCTGATGCAGCTTATTTTCATCGTGCTATGAATTATTTTAGAGATAAATATAAAAATGTTGGATTTTTAATTGTAAGTGATGAGTCATCTTGGTGCCATGAACATTTAAGTGGTAAAGATGTATTAGTTATTAAATCAAGAATTTCAAGTCCCGGTTTAGATTTAGCATTAATGGCATCTTGTAATCATTCTATAATAGATTATGGTACATTTGGTGTTTGGGGTGCAATTTTAGCTGGTGGAGAAACTGTTTTGTATAATATTTCAAGGCATTCATCAGTTAGAGTTGCTCAATTATTACCGAATTGGCATGTTATGGATTAATTTATTATTGTTAAAATTAGACTTTTTTTTTTCCTTCAATTTTAAAACGCTCAATTTTATTGATTTTTTTTCCTTCACATTTATGAACTTTTTTTTTATGTAGTGCTAATCGAGAGAAGATAAAAAGCACCTGTTAAAATTTATAACATAAAACGCGTGTATAAAATAATTATTTACAATCTAAACAAAAAAAAGTAAAATAAAACAATTAATTAAATAAAAATCTGAGATTGTACAAAATATGAAATAAAAATAACTTGTGTTAAGATGCAAAACCCTAATAAAATTTCATATAAAAAGTTAAGATTTTCTCTAAAAGTTTTAATATTGGTTTAAAAAAGACATGTTTATGATGTTACAAGAAAAAAAAAAAAAAAAAAGTTTATACATTATAATAATCTCTCAATTTTTTTTTTTTTTTTTGTCTTTTCTTACGAATACTTTTTCAATTATCAATAAAGGGTTTAGCAAATTAAGATTTATTGATTTTATTTTAATAATTACTTTGGAAATTAATATTTAATATCATATATTTTTCTTATAAACGTTTACCGTACAGTATAGTTTTATTTAATTAAAAATATTAAATTTTTTAAACAATAATTTCAAGATTTTATTGTTTTAATGAAAATTATAATAACGCTTGTAAGTGTAAAGTAACAAAACGTTCTTATTTCATTGTAAATTAGTACAATATTATTATTATTATTATTATTTTTTTTTTTTACGATTACGCAAAAATTATTTGCACAAATTTTAGTTAAAAGATTTTCTCATACGTAAAAAAGTATTGTTATCATTAAATTACAAAAATTAAATATTAATATATAGAAAATAAGTTTCCTATATTATTTTATTATTTATTTATTTCGGTAATAAAACTCCAAAATAAAAATCTTTCAATATAGAAATAAATTACAGAATAGAGAATGAAAATAGATCCCATAATTAGAATAGACTTAAATAAAAAAGACCCTGAAACATAGAACATAAAAACCTACTGATTTTTATGAAATGTGTTAAACAAAAATCAAACCAAAAATCTAAATTTACGTACTAAACTTCATTAATTAAATTAAAAAAAAAAAAAAATGCCTTTTAATATAAAATAAAAAAGGTATTAAATTTAAAATGAATAAGTACGGCCTTGCAAAAACATTACCCTTATTCTTATTGCTGTGATTAAAATTATTGATAAATTATTGATATTCAAATATATTGAAAAAAATTATAATAAAATTAAAAACATACACAGTAAAGGTTGTTCAAATAAATTTAAAATAGTGAATTTCTTACTATTTAAAATTGAGAAAAAAAAAAGTTTTGTCAATATTTAACATTTTATAGTCCCATATAGTAGGTACTTTCAGTCACCAATTTAATCAATAATCGATTCTAAAATCAATTGAATTTCCAATGTAGTGAAACAACTCTTGTGCCAAATTAAGAAAAAGAACCTTTTTAACTTCTTTTTGACTGACAAGTGAGTAAATTATATATAGTTTCGAAGAGTTACTAAAAGTTACTAAACTTTTTGAGTTACTATTTTATTATTATTATTATTTATTAGAGAAATTTATCTTATATTATGGAGCTTTATTTTTCTCACAAAGTTTAAAATTATATAATTCGACAAAAAAAAAAATATATATAATAATAATTAGCTATTCAGCGATTGGTATCTCAAAAGTGATTTACTTTATATTGGTGACAAACAAACATTAAGACAAAGGAACTATTATAAAAATTTGAAATATTTTATGTGAAAAAAAAAGTACAGAATCAAGGTGAAAGTAGTTAATCATACCGCAGACCATGTACTTTTTTTTTTTTTTTTTTTTTTTCAGGAAAAAACTTACTTTTTTCTCAGTTTTAAATACAAATAATAAAAGATTTCACACTAGAAAAATTGTATTAAAAACAATTAATAATATAGAAACAAAAATTATATACCAGAAACCTGTTCATTATATATTGTGTAGTTTCAATTTTTAATTTAAATTATTTAGAAGACAAAAAATTATATATAGATTGAACTAATCAATATTTTCATCATTTGTGTTTATAGATTAGTAAAATTAAAAGAAACCTGTAAGTCAATGTCTAGGATAAAAGTATAATTTATATATATAAAAATATAATAGTTAGAAGTTCAATAAATTAGATACATAAAACAGAGAAATATACATAATGTAATTTACAGAAAATATTAATAGATGTAAATACTTGGATAAATTTTAAAACAAATTCCACACATCATGATTAAACTTTTTTTTTTAATGTGTTATTAAAAATTCATAGCCCTCTTCTTAAAATTCTGTCAGTTTTTTTTTTTTAAATGCAAAGTAAGGTGGCAAAAATGAGAAGGTAGTCGTATGTGATTTAAATTTTTTTTTTTTAATAAAAAATTAAGTACTGTATTTTTTTTTTTAGCTGTAACTTTAAAAACGGAGTTTGACAAATCGCTTTTTGTTATATAATATGTTCTGTATTTTTAATAGCACTCGGGATAAGCTCCGAGTTGTTATGCTGAGGTCATGGCACTATAGGTTGTATGCGCATGACGTCATAATAAATGCGCTTCGATGCTATAATTGAGCAACGAATAACATTGCTTAGCATAATATAAGACAAAAGTGGCTATTTTATTTTATTTTTTTTTTGTCATTATATTATTATTATTTTTCTCGCATACTTGAAAACCTTAATTCAACTTTTGTTAATAGCATCAATAGCAAAAAAATTGCTAAGTATTTTTAAACTATATAAAAGGTAAAATGTGCTATATTTTCCCATACCTGCTCATGTTATTTAGAACTCACTTATGGCGTTGACTTTAACAGGAATGTAACGACAAAGCTGTATGGTATTTTAACTGTTATTGCCCTCGTTAAATGGACCACGTTCGGGGTCATATACGCTCTGGGTCAATGCCTTAGCATTGCGGACGTGAGATTTTGCGTAAATCGACGAATTAAATTGCATCAACAATAAAAATATGTAGAATCTTTTATCTATGAGAAAAGTTGAAATTTATGAAAGTCACCTCAAACTCACTTTACCACTAAGATGGTAGCGTTAGCTCAAGATTGTAAGACGCATAATTTTTACTACATGCACCTGAAAAAGAATTTCAAGCTCTTTCTTCAAAATATGGCTATGCAGACTATACTTGTGACTTGTGACGAGCTTTAAGTATTATTCACATGACGCGTAAATTTGACGCGCGTCGACGAATAAACAAAGTTGGAACATAATGTAAACAAATAAATGGAGCCATTCACATTGTTTTTGACAATTACATACGAATGGCTCTGATATTTGTTTACATTTTGTTCCAACTATGTTTATCCGTCGACGAGCATCAAATTTACGCGTCATGTGAATAATTCTTTACAGCTCTGGAAAAATGTTTCCGTTGCATCTTTCTTTATAAGAAAATGCGCAGTGACCACCGCAGCCCCGTACGGAAACTTTTATCCAGCGGTGAGCATAGCATTGAACCTAAAAATTGTCCTATGTGCTGGGGTTAACACCAGTTAAAATACCAGCTTGCTGTATGGCCAAAACTCAGAGCGCGGCCTTCAATATGTTCTATTAGTTCTATTATGCCATGCCATGCGTCATATCAGTAAAAACACCACCTTTTGTTTTCCTAAAAAATATTTACTCGAACTTCTGTATATGTGTTCATTTTACATAGGGTGTGTGCGCATGACGTCATAATAAATGCGCTTCGATGCCATATTTGAGCAACGAATAACATTGCTTAGCATAGGACAAACATAGGTTTTCACTATTTTCTTGTAGAAAATATGTAATTTTTGTGTCATTATTATTTTTCTTGCATACTTGAAAACCTAATTTAACTTTTTAGTAGCATCAATGCTCTAAAAAAAATTGGCTTAGTATTTTTTAACTGGCAAAATGTGTCATTTTCCCATACCGGCCCATGTTATTCAGTTCTCACTTATGGCGTTGACTTTAACATGAATGCAGCCACCCTATACAACAAGAAAATTTATTCATATTAAACATGAATATAAATTTCATACTAATGAAAACTGATGGAAAAAAAAGCACTGATGCCTTGTATATAATCTTTGCCTAAAATAGAAACATTTTCCATTGATTTTTTTTTTAAATTTAATACAGTATATAATGTAAAAATTAAAAATTATATAAAATTTACTACGAGACAATTTATTAAAACTATATTCTATTTAAAATTTATCCAAAGTATCTATATGATTAAAAGTATAATAATATATTCACTATAAATATAAAATAAATGTAACTCCCTTTAATTCTCTTTCTTCACAGTTTACTTCAGACCATGTGTGTTTATACTAATAAATAATAATATAATAATAAATGAAAAATCCCTTAAAATTGATGGTAAAAAATATCTTTCAGTCAGTACAAAAACATTAAAAAAAATCTTTAACGTGATCTTTCCTTTTTGCCAAAAAAAAAAAAAAAAAAAAAAAAAACAAACTATTTTCATTGTCATTAAAAAAACAAAAATATTTTAGCCAAAAAAAATACACTATATGTGTTTAAAAATAATAGTAAAAAAATGTAGTGTTAAAAGTAAAAGAATGTAGAAATCAGTAAATTTAATTAATGCTTCGACAAAACTTATTGTGAGAAAAAAAAATCTTTAAAAAAATAAAGAGAAAATTTGGTGTTTTACTTTTGAACTTTAATTGTTAAATTTGAAAATAAAAATTGTGCAGTTTTAATATTTATTTTTATGGTAGAAAGAAAACAAAAAGAAGAAGAAAATCAACATCTGCTTACTTAAAAAAGAAGAAGAAGAAAAGTCATTAAAAAAGTGTATTTTTGTTATACAAAATAGCCAATAACACTGTGAAAAAAAAAATTAAAAAAAAAAAAATAAGACACTTAATTCGTCGTGGATTTTAAGAACTTATTAATTATGGGTCCTATGGATACCCAAATTAAAAACTTTATCAATGTATCTATTAAGTAATTGCACTTATAGATTTGAGCTTCCATTTCAATGCGTGTGAGCAGTATTTTTAAGTATAGGAAAAACATTATCTTTCATCAAATAAAAAATAATAATTTCTCTACGCTAATTGCTACAAAATGATGTTTGTCCTATGCAGTAAGGTAATACATTTTCCTACTCAAACATGGCGCAACGCGCAAGTGTGAAATATCATAATTATACAAACATGAAAATTAAAACGAATGCAACGTACATTCATATACGGTATATTTAACATCAACAGAAAACTTAAGACTTACAATAATTCATCGTCTAAAAGTGAATCTTCGAGTAAAATAGCTTCACCCGTGTTTTGAACAATAAAATTACAGGACAATTTTATTTCAAGTCAAGACAACAAATCCTCTACAAGACTACTTATGACCAATATGTTTCAGCAAGATATTTAACGCAGAAAAGTGATTTTTTTTTTCCCGGCAAATAAAATAATAATGTTTTCTATGAATTCTATGTGTTCATAACTACATAACAAAACATCACACTTTTCATTTCTGTATCTGAAAACTACCATATTTAATAAATCGCTTCAATATTTTGTAACAAAAAATTAATAGTTCAAAAACTGCATTCAAAATAATATAATATGTAAAAACACCATTTTTTTTCTTTATTATTATTTTTTTTAAGTTTTAATATTTTTTATAATGAAAGTAAAAAATCTATTGCAAATTGTAGATATATTTTTCAGCAGATATAGCGGCTAATTTTAAATTTATGTAACTTTATAGCTTTTCTATTGTAATCGTTATAAAAAAAATAACTTTTAAATTATTTTGTATTGTTTCAAATTTATAATGATCACTATGTTCACGTATAGAATTATCGTGATTACTATATTTACTTTACTTTAAAAATTAAATATCACCAAAAAAAAAAAAAAAAAAAAAAAAAAAGTCGTTTTGTCATTGCATTAATTAACAGCATAATATAAGCCCCCATTAGAGAAAAAGATTAAGTTGTTATATAAAAATAATATAAAAAAGTAATAATATATTTAACTGCCAAAAATTTAACCCTTATAAAAAATAGAAATTATTAATGTTGATAATATATATAGCACCTTTATACCTACCCCCTTCACAACCCTAAATTCCCTTCTCCAACCCTCCTATTGTCATTCTAATAATATAAATGTTAATTAATAGATGTGTATTTTGCTAAATATACAAATCCCTTGCATATATATTATTTTATACTTGAAATTTTTTTATAAAAATTAATTAATGAAAAAAAAATCTTGTACCTGTCCTATATTATAATATAAATTTATGTGGTAAAAAATATTACTATAATTTTACTGTCAAATATATATATATATATATATATATATATATATATATATATATATATATATATATATATATATATATATATATATATATATATATGTTCTTTTTCTATATGTATAAGAAATATAGTATTCTTCATGTGTTCTAATGTATTTAAAAATTGCGTGGTAATAATTATACATTATTTTATATATTTTACAAAATTTGATATCTTTTGGATTTAATTTTTATATTATTTAATAGTGTACTTTTGATAAATAACAGAAGTCTATTATCATGAAATTTTATTTGGCTGAATATAAAAAATGAGAGCTATAGCTATAGCATTCATTTATTGTATAATAATGTTTATTTCTAATGAAAACTATGTAACATAAAATAATGTATTGTGTGTTTCATGAGTCGGTATATTTTCCATATGCAGCCAAAAAAAATATATATATATTAAAAACTTCTGCAGAAGAATGAAAAAAGTTTAAGTATTTTATTACCAAAAGTGTTTATTTTTTTAATATAAAATGCATACTCTTTAATAGTTTTCTATTTTCTTTTAAATCCATAGACCACATAAAACAACATGTACTTTTTAATGAATAAACATGAAATGGGATCGCCAAAACTGTTAACAATTTTTACCACAATTTTAATGTAGCCCCACGAGAGAGCGTTAAAAAAATGTAAAGTATGCAATTTGCTTGGAAATTCATGTTAATGACGTCAGAAACATGCAAAAATTAGTATGAAAATGTTGTGCGGGTTGCATAAATAGAATATTCTGATCACTGCTACGGGGTTACTGTTGGATTTTCAGACAAACTAAAGTTATTTATGTAAATCCCATCAAGTGTTTTGTGATAGAAATGCTTATGTTTATCTCTGGTCTATTCCTTTAAGAAGAAAAAAAATAAGTAGTTGTATTTTTATTACCACGCATAACAAGCTTTTGTGAGACCTATAACCCCCCTTTTTTTAATTCAGAGCCCTATTTCAAATCTATTTAAAATTTGAATAAATTAAACCATATGCACATAAAAAAAAAAAAAAATTAAAAAATAAATAAAAAACTTCAAAAAATATTTAAAGAATGAGTCTCGCAAAACAATGAAAAGAAATGGTAGCTTATATTCTCACAACCCCAATTTCTTCATATAATACTAATGTAATTATAACAAAAAATGATTTAAAATTCGATGTTACTATATTATATTGAGCTATATTTTATTTTCCAAAAATATAAATCTAAGAAAATCTTCAAAGACCAAAAACTAATCTTTATCTATTTTTATTGTATTTGTATGTAAAAAAATAAATAAATTATTAACTATCTCTAAAATAATAATAATAAATATATATTGTTAAAAATTATTTTTTGTTTTGCATTTTATTTATCAACACTTATTTTTACTATTTAATTTAGGTTATTGAATCTCTGAAAAACAAAAGAGTTGACCCTCTATGTTTTTATCCATGTCAAATAAATGGTAATATAGATATACCCCTGTTTTAGCTTTACCACTGGTCAACTTACAGTTATACCTGTTAAACTGAGGTACGGTTTTACCTTTTACAATGTTAAACGAGGCAGTATGTTAAATAAATTTGGCTAATAGCTATATATCTTAAATCAGAACAAGAATGATAAAAGACATAAATTATTGAAGTTTAACTAAGGAGGATGTGAGCTATGCTAAAATTTCAAAATTTGGAAAATATTTTTCATATTTGAAGGCAAAGATATATTCTCATATCAATGTATAGGAAGAAAAAAAAAACTGTCTTACATAATATTTTATACACAATTAGGAGTAGAACAAAAATAAATATTTGAGAGAGAGAGAGAGAGAGAAAAAACAAAAATTTAGGTGGAAAAATTAAATACTCCATCCCATTTCTCATCTAATATAAACTACATTTCCCTTTTTTGGCATAATTTCTTAAACTTTTCTAATATACTAAAATAGGACTCTCTTCATTATGGTAAGGCCCTTGCTGATTGCTCCTATCAATTTCTTACAAAATGATCATAAAAATAATAATAACATAAAGCAAGTCTGGCCCTCTAATAATTAAAGGAACGATAGAGCAAAGAGAAAGCACTTAATTTCATAAGGATGAACGGGTAAAGATAAAAGACATCATGAATATGAAATATAAAAAAAAGAAACACTTACATACTAAATGGATTGGAACATTCTATGTGTTGAATGGCACTGTCGAGTCTATTTCCTTGAAAACGAGTCGTGGCTGACTATTTCATCAGAGATCTCCGTTTTAATCCTGAACCCACGGAATTGTACATCATCTGTCACTATAAAGTGACTATCATCTGAAAAATTCTAATTAAATAGTAAAGCATTAAGCTCTGTTCACACACTGTAACATTTTCAACATGCAATAAATTTAATTGCTTGTAATCACCATTTCAATAATTAAATTTGCATATAACAAAAATTTTAATATTTATAATTTTTATTGCTCCAAGCAAACATATTATTTAATGAACTGCAAGTTTTTTTTATTTGAAAAAGCATTATAATTTATGACTTCTACTTATTAAAAGACATTTTGACTGAAGGTTTGTCTTTAGTTGGCTTGTATCTCAAAAGCTAAAAAGAAAAGTTCCTAATGTTTTGATGTCACCCCAAACTTAATGATAACAGCTACCCATGATAAAAATTTTCATTACCCATGACCATCAGATAAGAGAGAAAAGAATTTTTGAAGTTTACAAAAATTAACATGGCCTCTTATGCGACTAAAACTTCAAACAATCGTAATACAAAATCTAGCATGGTGACACCCCAAAATTTTTGCATTTTTGAAGTTGCCTTAACCGTATGTATCACCATTCAAAATTTCATTTTTTTCCTTCTTTACGACTTTTTAGTCAAATCTCGTAGTAGCTGTACATTTTACACCACTAGTAAAAACGTATTGAAATTGTACAATAGCAGGAATTGACCATGAATTGACTAAAAGTAAAAAATCTATTTGTTTTGTGGCTTTACGGCTTGCATTGTGTTTGATTCGTTGACAATGCATTTTTTTTGTATTTTTCATAAGATAAATAGCCCCTTTATAAAATATAAATAAGATAATAAACAACTTTATCACCAAGCTTAAACAACTAATAAAATTCTAATGCATCATGAATACACATTAATTCAGCTTTGTAAATTACAATTTAATTATATAGTCATAAACTCATTACCTTCAACAGAGATATAAAATTTATTCTATCACTTCCTAATATATCAAGGAAAATAAAATATCCTGGTTAAGAATGTTAAAAAGAAATGAATAGAGGAGATCAGCAAGGGGTGAAGAGACTGTATAGTTCAGTGATAATCTTACTAGCATACAGATGATAATCAGTAATCACATATGGATAGTTTTCAGCACTAAACTCCACAAGAAACAGAGCAGTGTGTTTATGCCTTTGTTGTCTCTATACTTTGTAAGTCTGCAAAGATCAACAAAACCACACAAACACTCCATTTCTCTTAACGTTTAATACCAAAAGTTGCCCGATTTTTTATATATATATATATCTTTGTGCTAGCAATATTTTCACCAAACCATGGGACTACCTCTCTTCACTAT
Organism: Ecdyonurus torrentis; assembly: GCA_949318235.1. Classification (NCBI taxonomy): domain Eukaryota; kingdom Metazoa; phylum Arthropoda; class Insecta; order Ephemeroptera; family Heptageniidae; genus Ecdyonurus; species Ecdyonurus torrentis. The sequence goes on along the minus strand of OX439137.1, from coordinate 23,157,766 downwards.
GTTATTAAGGCTCTTGCCTTGCTCTTGCTGCATTCCTCTATCCTTTTCTTTTTAAATTTACGTTATGGAAACAACATGTATTTACTCACTTATTAGTCTCTAAATTAATATATTATTTTGGCACAAGAAATAGAATAAAATATTGATAACTTACCTCAGTGTTAAAGGACTTTCACTTGACAAATTTTCTTGGATAAAAAAAGTTACACAATTCAGCAAACTGTAGGCATAATTTAATTTTATACTACATAATTGAACTACTCTTCTTTCAAAAGTAAATCAATATTCTATGCCTATCACTAAAACTATCATTCTGAGACTCTTATAGAATTCTTTTCATTATTTTTTACCTGAATTATTTTTCTAATCTATTTCATGAAACAAAAATAATGTTAACAAAAAATTGACAATGGTTCATGGTTGATGTAATACAAAGATTTGATAGAAAAAAACATAAAGGAAAAATTTGGGGAATTAAGAGATAGTAATGAGCGATAGGACGCCGTGGCATAGAAAATAATTTTTAATCCAGGTCAAAAAATATTAATGCATAATATGATTTATACATAAGTATTTTTCAGCTTGGATTAGAAATTATTTTCTATACCACAGCGTCCTATCGCTCATTACTATCTCCAATTCCCCAAATTTGCTCCATTCCTAATCTATGTGTTGCCGTATCAAAATACTATACTATCTTTGAAACAAAAATAATAATCAAAAACATAATCAAAATCTTACAAATAATAATAAAAACACTATACACGTACATTAAAAATAATAAAAATCGTTTTTTTCAATCATTAAAATAATGACAGTAAAAAAATACAATAAATTATAAAGCATAATAACAAAATACATAAAAATGAATAAAACAAACTATGATTTTATTTTTACAATTATTATCTTGAACATGAGGTATACCTTTGAACATACCTGAGCATCGCTTTTTCAAAATACCTGTATAAATAAAAGGAAAAGATGGATAACACCAGCAAGGGCCTTGTCATATTGAAGCATAGGATAGCTTGTTTGAAAATTTTGCTACCATAGATAGAATAATGAAAACACATTAGCTATCTTTTGGCACGCAACTCTAAGAGAAGTGGCATTTATCGTGAGCCTTTGTCAGTCTTTTTTTATGTAAGTAAGGACTGATGAAGGTACATACTCCACTCCTTTTGTAATCTTGTGCCAAAAACTATCTAACATGATATTTATGCTAGCAAAATTTTCCGACCAAGCAATAGGACAACAATTCTTGCTGGTTTTCTCTATCATTTCCTTTTAAATTACCATATGATCTAAAAACGATGGTTCATACTTTTCTAAACTAATATCATGTTTGAGAAGGTATAAGGAGAAAAATAAATGTAACAGCACTTGTGATTGGTTGTTCAATGTTATACCACAAGACTATATACTAAATTTTTAAAGGTCAAAGAATTTCATGCAAAGAAATAAAATTTTAAATATTTCAAATATTATAAATTTTTATTAATATTATTGAAAAATCTAAAATAATAATGTATTATTCTTTTTCTTTCTTCTAAAAGCTACAATAAAATTACAGCTATTATATTTTGAGTTCTACAGTTATATTATATTAACAAAGTTAAATTCATGGATAAGTTTTACAAAATAAATATATATTTTCCGATTTAAAAATTAACAGAAAGTATTACGTAAATTTGCAATAAAGTTTGTGCGGAAATATTCTATAATATAAATTACAGATTATATCTTAATGTTATGAATTTTGCAATTTTGTTAAAATTATTATTATTATTAATATATAGGCCTATATATTTTTTTGCGTCCCTTTGTAATTTCACAAAATTGAAAGTATTAAAGGCGTAGAACACCTTGAACAAAAAAGTTATGTAATATCCTAACAAACCTGAAAATCAACATTGATTTGGCCGGAGTCATAAATTTCCAATTTATTTTCCATTCACAAAATGCCACTGGCGGTCACTGACGTCACAGCTCGCCTGGTTTACGCGCTCGTAAAACAAGTGATCTGTGACGTCAGTGACCGCCAGCGGCATTTTGCGAATGGAAAATAAAATAGAAATCAATGACTCCGGCCAAATCAACTTTGATTTTCAGATTTGTTAAGATATTACAAAACTTTTTTGTTCAAGGTGTTCTACGTCTTTAAGTCCAGTTCACACAAAGCAATATTTTTAATACAATCAATAAATTTGATAGATTTCAATTTCCATTTAAAACAATTGTCATGCAGTTAAATTTATTACATAATGTAAAAACATTGCAACATGTTAACAGGTCCTTTAAAACCGAGTATTTTTTTTTTTAAATATATTTGTTGTAATATATATATATATATATATATATATATATATATATATATATATATATATATATATATATATATATATATATATATATATATATATATATATATAATTACGTACTTCTTTTATTACCATACAGGTACTTTACTTACAGGTTTATTTTATTTAAGAAATCATAATTTCATAATTTCAATGATTTTTTTTTTTACTCTACTTTACATACTTATAATAAGCATATTTGAGGACAAGAATCTGTTTGTGTTTGTATACAGATTGATATAATCAAAATTAGGCTGAATATCAGCAACAACAAATAAAATACTAAACATACATTTCATGTTTGTCATCTATATTGTCCTATAAGTAACACTTTTACTTTGAATGTAAGTAAATCGATGTTGTTGCGAACAATATTTCTATCTCGTTTTTCATCACTTTTAGCAAAATGTCTATGTATCTTGTTATTAGTCATGCATAGCAAAATGTGTATATATATTTTTTTTGTCACAAATGTGTAAGTTGTTTCCAAACGTTATATAGATGGCAGCAGGGCCGGACTGGCACTCAAGGGACCACGTCACACAAGGGGCGTAACACTCTCTAGGGGGAGCCACAAAAGGGGGCGTATCTTGCCTGATTAGGGCCTTAGGGGCCTCCAAACAAGGGGGGCCACGTCCGCTATTGCGGACTTGCTCTTATGGCCAGTACGAGCCTGGATGGCATTCAACTTACATATATTGCTTCGTTTGACAAAAAACAAGATACACATTATGCTACGTGTGACAAATAACCAGATAGACATTTTGCTTATAGTGTGACATAAAAAGATATACATATTTTGTTTGCAACAACATCGAAATACTTGATTATTATTGCATCAGTTCAAAAATTGGGCGCCTTTTTATGTACTGTTCAGTACATTAATTATATATAAAAGTTATTTGTGAAATTAATATATTTTCTATTAAAACAAAATTATTTACACAAACAAAATAATTTCAGAAACAAAACACAAATAATTAATCATGTAATTTTATTTTACAGTGCAGTGCAAATTGTATAATTTGCAGAATGGGAGATACATTTCTGAAAACGTTGAAAATTGTCCATTAAGGAGGTAGAGGACTGTAGATGGTAGCACAGTGAAATTTTCATTAAAAAAAAAAAAAAAAAAAAAAAAAAAAAAAAAAAAAGTTGGCCATAACGGATAACAACTGATGTTTTCTGATCTAAATAGAGAACTTTAACAGAGAAGTGACATCCCAAAAAGTCAAAATTGTTGAGTTTTGCAGTCTGCCTAAAACATGGGGATGTCGCTTCTCTGTTAAACTTCTCTAATCTAAATATATCATGCTGCCATCTACGCTCTCCTACTTCCTTAAAATAAACTGAAAAAAAAAAAAAAAAAAAAAAATCTAAATGGAAGAAAAATTTAATGATCAATTTCATTTGTAGATGATTTGATTCTGAAATTAAAAAGTTTAATAGTTATTATTTAAAAGTATATATTTTATAACTTAAAAAAAAAAAGCATAAAAGCGTTAAAGTATTTCTTTACGGCAGTGTAAAATAAATGTACTGTATAATTTATAAACAACAATACATGTTATGTTTTAATTTGCACTTCAATAAGTATTTTGTATTAATTGTAATTATTTTCATTACCAGTTTCCCATTTTTATAAAATTTTTACTATACACTTCAAAACATTATTTTTATGTGATGCCTTTTTTATTATATATACATTTATATGTACAAATTTGAAGAGTATAATTATGTACAACTTTTAACACAAAAATCTTCATTATATTGACTTACCTAAACACTTTTTATATGTACATAGATTTGCATAAATGTATAAATGTTTAGTATTTAATTAAAAAAAAAAATAATAAAAAAAAAAAAACAAAACATAAGTGTGCTTTTCTTTTAGATTTTGATTGTTCCAAAAATTTAACAAATTGTAATGTTTAAAATTCCAGGAAAATAAAGTCCTAATGACTTATTTCCAAGTAAAATAAATTGTACCTAGCTCCAAAAATTTTACAAAAAAAAAAAAAAAAAAAAACATTACTCTTGGAGACTAAATCAGAATCTGAAGCACTAAAACAAAGATTTAATTGTTAGTAACTGTACAATAGCATTTTACATTGTAAAAACAACAAAATTTATAAATATATATTTTATTAAATAGCTAATAGTTGAGAGTATTCCAATAATAAAAAAAAACATTTTTTTTTTATTTTAGTCAAACTTACAATTAAAAGTAAATTAAAGTGGCTTAAAAAAAACTATAAATAACTCAATAATTACGTATTACTTTACCCATATTACCAATAATTTACACAATAGGTACAATCAATTTACATGGCACTTAATAAGAGACAATCTATATTATCATTCTGCTATGAAAATTGAACAATCGGTGATTCTGTGAAAGCAAAATTAATTAAGTCAGTTTTGTTCCAAGAAAGCATTGTGAGTACAAGTCAATTAGTAAAGCCTTGCTTACAATTGGCTTTTATAAGTGTAAATATGCTAATTAGTTCCACTAAGAAAAAGTTTGATAGTTACAAGAAAATTTACGTAAGGATGAAACCATGGTTGCTTTTTAAAGGCATAGAAAACATGAAAAAATTTGCCTTTACATCACAAAACACTTGATGGGACTTACATAAATAACGTTAGTTGGTCTCAAAACCCAACAGTAGCCCCGTAGCAGTGATCAGAAAATTTCAATTTATGCAACCCGCACAACATTTTCATACTAGTTTTTGCCTGTTAATGACGTCATAAACAGGAATATTCACGCAAATTGCATACTTTACATATTTTTCAAGCTCTTTTGTGTGGCTGCATTAACATTCTTGTAAAAAATATCATCAGTTTTGTAGATCCCATTTTGTGTTTAGAACATGTTGTTTCAATGTTTTCTATGCCTTTAAGTGGAATTTTCTTATGTGAAAAATCAGTTCAATTGTGAACACCAATTTTATTAAAGCCCTTGTCAACTTACTTTTTTTATCATTTAGAATACTAGACTGATAATTACCATACCTTAATACCCATGAATTAGACACCAACACATTGATTTTGTATTTTTTTTTCTTCCTTTTTGCAGTTATATCACGTATCTGACGTCACAATGTACCGATGGGGCCGTGATAGGGGTAAGAACTGGAGGGAGGGGCTTAAATTTATCACGTGACCAGAGCGGTGACTGTGATTGGCAGCGGTACATTGTGACGTCAGATACGTGATATAACCGCAAAAAGGTAAATAAACAAAAATAAATTCAAAATCAACATGATGGTGTCTAATTCATGGATATTAAGGTATGGTAATTATCAATCTAGTATTCTAAATGATAAAAAAGTAAGTTGACAAGGGCTTTAAGTAGGAGTAATTAGTATTTTCACTTAGAAAAGCCAATTGGGAACAGGGCTTATCATTATTTAAATTTCAGGATGAATCCACTCCAGTAACTTTTTTTCAAGCGGTGAAGCCTACTAAAGAACTTCAACAGAGAAGTGACATCTCCATGTTTTAGGCAGACCAGCATACACAAAACAGGCCATTCTGAGGTACCTCTGGGCTGCTATTGGTGCCTTGAAATAAAGTGACGTAGTCATACTGTTTTGTGTATGTTGCTCTGCCTCAGGGGGGGGGGGGGGGGGGCTCACTAGCAGCTGTGACGTCACGCATTCCGGAAAATGCAATGTTAACCTTATGGGCAAAACGATTCACGTGACGTCACAACAGCCTTATGAGCTCCCCCTGGCTCTGCCTAAAACATGAGGATGTCACTTCTCTATTAAAGTTCTCTAACACCTTCTTTCCCTTTTTGAATTCGTCCTGGCTTACCTTCGTAGATATACAGCTCTAGACAAAAGTTTCCAAATGAGACAATAATACTTTTCTTATGAGCAAAACGTAGGTTGCCTATCCACTCCATTTGGGAACATTTATCCAGAGCTGTACTGTACCAATACATTCTCACAGACATAAACACTATTGCTTTTGCAAAAACCAAATGACCTTAATGAGTTTGCCTTTACAAAACCGACATAACATATTTAATTTTCATTACTAGATGATAATATATCATAGAATATTTATGAATAATTTCCATTTAGAAAAATCATTTTATCAATAATATCAACACTTAAATTAGCACGTTGTCTTTCAAACTTTTCTCTTTGTTCTAAAGCAGCTTTACTAGATGGAATAGCACATGCAGGTATACACATGAATGTTCTAGCTAATCTAATTAAGGTAGGATATTTCAATTCTGCAGAACGCCACCATAATAGTGGATTTTGATCAAATGCAACAGGATTTTCTGATGTATATTGAGATAATTCAAAATCAGCTCTATCTTTTGGTGGCATATCTTGTTTAACTGCTCCTAATAAGATCTCCATACCAGTAACTTTTTTACTTGGTGTTGGTGCAGGTAATGCAGGTAAGTTACCAAACTGTGATAACATCGTTTTGATATTTTGATCAACAACTGAACGTTCTTCTTGTGTTGAATATGATACCTGTTTGAATCTAGGATCTAATGTGGTAGCAGTTTGTAGAAGTAGATTATTTGTTTGATTATTATATGCAAATAATAATTTTGATTTTAATAATGTTTTTACTGTATATGGAAATTCTGTTTCATCATCTTTAATTTGTAAGTAATTAGTAATTAATTGCCAGAATAATGGTTTAATAATTGAACTTAAACCTGGACTTTCTTCTTGTAACGTTTGTATCGTTACTTTGAACGGGAAGAAGATTTCAGTAATGGTTTTAATGACATCCCAATCAAATATAGATAATTTTACTTCATCTGATATTAATATATTATCGATATCTGTTTTATTATCATCAAATCCTTTCAACATATCATAAGTACTTGTCCATATTTTAGGGTAATCTGATATTATGTTACTGATTAGATTCCCAGCTACAGAGTACTTTGATACGATAGTACGACACTTCCATAATACGACTTCAACGTTTGGTAGACTGAAGCAAGCTGATACGGCTTGTTGAATGGTGTATAGGAAGCATGGTATGGCAGTAGCCCATTGTTGTAGAGCTTCTAACAATGATGCTTGACCTGTTGCAGTAACAATAGCAACAATGTGATCTTGTTGTAATCCCCATGAAGCAAATAGATTATTTATACTATTTGGATTTACTTCATTCAATTGTAACGTATTGAGAATTCTAGTTACTAATTTATCTCCTTGTAAGAAATTAGCAGATATTGTAACAAATGATTGATTATCAATACCTGTCCATTCTTCAGCACTTATACTAAGTTCACCAACACTAGAGAGTTCTGATAATATGACATTACGTAATTCATTAAATTTTAATGGAATTAATTCATCTTTTAATTGTTTTGATGTAGGTAAGAAGACTCCAGGATTAATTTTTTCGATGAAATTAGTAAAACCTACAGTTTGAATTAAACTAGGTGGTAAGAGTTCACCAGTAACTAAACGTAATGTATCTTCAGGGACATTTAAGTGTTTTCTACGAGTTTTAGCAGTGGGCGTATTTGCAAATAGATTACATGCAATTGTATCTATATTGTCTGATGGTTCTTTATTATTATCACCATCAATTTGTTGGTCAAGATTTACTAATTTAGTACCAGATCTTTTACTATTTAAATCTAAAGTACCTTGCAAATCAACTGAATATACAGGAGTATGATCTGTTTTACGTTTATGATCTTTTTTAACTTTTGTCTGTGGTTCTTGTGGGGTAGATTCTAATATTTGTAATGTTCTAAGATGTTTATTTTTTAAATGCATACGTAAGTTAGTTGTATTACCTTTATATGCCATTGTTGTCATGCAGAGTGTACATACGATTCTATCTTTTGTTAAGATATTTCCTATTTCATCCGCTGGAAATCCGAAATGTTTCCAATACATACTTCTCATTCCTTCTGGTACGATCAACTTGGCGTAAGTGATGGTTTGTGATGGAGGAAGAGTTTGACTTTGTTGTTTATTTTGTGATGTACTTGGGTGTACTACAATGTGTTGAGAATCATCCTCTTCAGAACCACTGTATGCCACGGAGGCGTCCAGAGAGGGTGTCCAATCTTCCCCCGCCTACAATATCAAAAAAATGTCAGTTAGTAATTTAAGTCAGAGGACAACTTTTCATCAATTAAAACTGCAATTTATTTAGGAGGGGTACCTAGTATTACACTGATCATGGACAATGTAACCTAGGCATGTAACAGTAGATTTAAGTTATATTTATACAGCGTGCTATTGCATTCCCAGCTGAGGTGGCTCACGGAATCACAGTGTAGTATTTTTTTTTTTTTTTTTTTTTTTTTTTGCTGTTATTTAATTTTAACTACTAGTAAATTTAAGACTAAATTATTGATTTAAGTTACATACCTAGTAGTGTTGCTTGTAAACCCTGTTTTCTTGCACCAAAAAATGCGCATTCCATTTGAATAAACAAAGTTGATCGTCATTTTAGGAGCAGAGAACAGAGTTTACAAACAGCATTAGTATGTATATGTAGGAACATACAGAAGTGTACTATTTTTGTGCAAATGTTCAGCATTACATTCAGCAGATCATGGCTGCATCGTATGATTCAAGCCAACCAAACAGAATGGAATCTGTTTATTCATATTATATATATTATAGATCAGTGGTTCATTCTGTTAAACTAGCAACAATCAGTATTATGTACATACATATCTACTCACAAGTCAATTAATGTATGCAGTTTAATTTTTTTTGAAAAACTAACTCATTGCTTATGCTGTGTTTACATTGAGCTTTTTGTAATTGGAATTGTTAATTATTTGATTGAAATAACATGTATCCTTATAGAGCTCACTAATTCCAATTAGAAAAAGTTCAATGATGAGAACACAGCATTAGAGTAATTGGGTCATATGTATCACACTCTTATGATATGTGTACACATACAGTATATAAATAGCATACTATTTAATAGGCTTACATATGTATCATACATACATACATAACTAAAAATATGTGTACTGTATATATACATAACCGGTATGTACATATATGAATGATGCATACATATATGTATGTATGCATACATACATATATGCAACACATGCAACACAATGTTAACAAGTGTGGTGCGAGATTGCCTCAGTGTATTTCACAGTAAAATTTAGTTCATTATCATTACATGTAACTTAATAGAAAAGTTTTAAGCTCGCAGGCGATCAGTAAAACTCACATAAACACAAAAGGTCATAGAAAATCTTTGAAAAAGTGATATGGCGCGCTCATACGTCAAAAAAGACTTTCGATGCTGCTTTTTTACGTTAATATCAGTTAATATTCCTGTACAACTATTAATATCTTAGAATAACGAAAAATAAACATTAACTTCTTACATCTGCATATTTTGAAGTGATCTTTTTCCTGCAGGAACCGCACAAAAGATGTTCAGATGTCAACCAAGGATGATCCCGTGTGATTCTTTTGGAAGGTGATCGTAGGCCTTCTGTTTTGTTATGATTTGGTATCTTAAATGGGTTACAACAACATATTTGCACATTTAAAGACATTTTATATACGTTCTAGTTCATTTATAAATATGAGTTTTACAAATTTACACCATAAATATTGCAATAAAATGCAAAACTTTGTGAGCGACGCTAAAATGCAAAATATCGACGCCGTAAAAAAAAATCAGCTGTTTTCATGACGTCATAACTAGCAGAGTCAAAATCAGTATGGTTACTTTTATTTTTAATTTTAAAACATAAAATATGTGTTCTATTTCTAAATTCTAACGCATAAAAACTCTTTCAGTATTTAAAAAAACATTTACAGTATGAAATTATTTAATGTTAAGTGATTTATTTTATTTTTCTGATAAACTCTTGGTAGAAGCGCGAAACCATGAACAGTTTAAAAAACAAAAACTTTCATCCCGTCTCAACCCAATATCACTCTGGTCAGTCTGGGCATTTTATTTACTCCACGGGTTCAGAACACTATATCGCCATCTCAGTCGACACCTGAACTCCAATATATAAGCTTAGTGCATGTGTCAACCATGCATAATGCTGCTTTTTTGATGGACTACAAGCTACCATAGGGAATTATTAGGATATATAGAAGACATGATATATGTAAAGGACATTGCTATTCTCCACCAGTCTCCTTAATCAAGCTTCCTTACCAAGTAAATCATAGCTTTTATGTGGATTGCAAGTACTTATCCTATTCAAGAACATCAGTACCCAGTGACGTCTCATGAGCTGGTCATGAAATTCTTCAATCGGACAATATATAAGTATACTATATTTTGTAATCCACTTGTGAAAAAGCTGTTGAAATATGCTAAGCAAGTTTCTACTTCCTTAGCAGCCTCCCCTAGTAAATAAGTATTTAAATATAGGATCGTTACTGTATTTAATAGCCTCCCTGTAACGTCAGTGTAGCTATTAGAGCTTATGACTGGGAAGCTGAGAAGAGTTTGCTTCCTGGTCTTTTGCTAGTAGGTGCAGTGTTTAGAGGCTTCGTCTCAGCATGTGCATTACTATAGTGCAGTGCAGAAACAGGCTAGGCTGTGGGAACATTGCTTTTCAGCATATAGGAATGAGCATTGCCATCATATATCATAAAAAGTGGTCCAAGCCATACAGGTCTGATAATAGGAGCCCCCAGAGGAGTCATGTGTTCAGTAACTGAGGACTGGTAAGCCACACACAGCTTATATATAACCACATTATCAGAAGAAAAGGATTTCTCCTGGCTTACCTTTATGATAAGGAGATTGAGGTGTCTAATATGTATCATTGTATTGTACCCCAATAAACCTCCCAGCAAAAATACAACATTCTTAAAATCTACACTGGGTTGAAACTGCCAGACCTCTACTTATATGTCACTCTATATTTGCAGTGTAGGTTTATGCAATTGCCAGGTACTAGAAATGGTACATATTGTCATGTACACAGGACCGCGATAATATATTTTACCATTTAAATCCAGCGCATGGTTATCTCAGAAGAATAACATTGCAATTTAGCACAAGTTTTTGAATGGTAAAATATATTATCCCAATCCTGCATGTACACACCATTGTGATAAATTGTGATGATATATATATTACCGTTCAAAATCTCACTCTAAATTTTCAATATAATTTTATTCTTCTTCTGAGAAAACAGTATTTGAATGGTAAGATTTATTATCATATTCATATATATGTTTTTCAGTACATTGCACTAGAATAAAATTTGTACTTTGTAAAGCACTTAACTTGAACCATACACAAATATACATGGCAAAGTACTTGACATAGAAACAGGGGTCATGTGCATTGCAAAATAGAGAAAATGCACAGGGCATGTACACTCCGCACACCCAAAACTTAAAATTAAAGGTGATACCACTTTGTAAAGAAAGTGGTTAAAAGGTGATTTGAAATAGGTGCTTTGTTGCAAGCTTGCAAAACACGAGCACAAAATGAAGCAAAAACTGTGGTGGTATTTTGCAAGCAGGCAACAAAGCACTTAACTCAAACTAACATTTTAGCCTTTTTCTTTACAACACAAAGCAAATGCGTATGTGATGTTAAGTTTTGGCTTTCCAGAGCAGTGTACATGTGCACATGTGTAGGTCTTAATTAAATAAATAATGAGAATACTAAATATTGTCCAGTAATAATTATTTCACTTAAAAAGGACTACTTTTGTTGCATCATGTTGTATAGAAAGAACATAACAAACAAGATTTTTAGATTCCATTGAAAATAACGTTGATTTTTATTTACCATAATAAAGTACAAGACAAATGTGTTACATTTTTTTAGCATCTATAAAATAAGTGCTTTAAACTTTACATTCAAATATTTGTGTAAATAATATTAAAACATATTCATATTGCTACTTAAAAGTCCCTGATTTTTCAAATTATGTAAATGAAAAATTATCAGTGAACTAAAATTAACCTACGCAAACACTTTCTTTATGAAATTTATTTCATTATCATTTTAGTATTTTGTCACCATTTATTCAATTTTCAACTAAATAAAAAATAAATCAGCTCATATTGCATTGTGCAACTTATTTAATTCATATTCAAAAAAAAAAAGGGGAATGCACCTTAAACATTATTTTTACAATTTAATAGCTGGTAAGATTGCTAATATTAAAAAGTTAAATCAAACATTAAGGGAGTAGGGTACCAACCTTATATCTCAAAAACTAGAAGCGTTTTGGGTCTAAAGTTGGTGTCACAAGGGTCACACCTAGCTGTGATAAAAATTTCATGATGTTTGACAGTCCCAAAAAAAAAAAAAAAAAAAGAAGAAGAAGAAAAAAATATTGAAATTAACATTGGGTCTTATGGGCTAAAAATGTCAAAAAATCATATAAAATTAAAATTAATTTGCACGGTGAACCCCCAAAATTTTTATATATTTGAAATTGTCTCAAGCTGAAGATTTTTTTGACGAGAAAAGTTTGAGTCTAATGGCCGACGTCGGTACCCTACTCCCTTAAATGAAGATACTAACAGTATATAAGGAAAATAAACCAATACAGTAAGGTATGATGAATTAAAAGAAAAGGGTAGGGGCCAAACATCAATTGCCTTACCATAGTGAAGAGAGTCTCTACCACAGCTAACACATTAAAAAAAAAAAAAAAAAAAAGTAATGTAAGGTAATTGGATAATACAATATAATAATATTAGATAGCTTGCACTAGACTCAAGAGAAGTGGAGTGTGTTATGCTTTTGTCAGTCCTGACGGACTCTGACACCATATGAATGAATATCATTCCAAACTATGGGAATACTACCACTACTACTTCACTATGGTAAGACCCTTGCTGGCTTTCTTCCATTCTTTTCTTTTACTCAACATTGAATAAAGTTTTAAAATAGCAACAATTAATTATACTTACAGAAAACTAGAGTTCCCATAAGTGATGCAACTTATAGAAACTTATATTAACCCTGCGCTTAAGACAAAATTAATGCATTGATTTAATTAATGTAACCATATGTACTGGCCTTTTTCATAAAGTTTAACATAAAAAGAGATGCCGCTTTGAAAAGAAAAGAGCTCAAAGTTTAGTTAAGTGTCATGTAGGATACTTAAAAAAAAAAAAAAAAAAGTCTCACTAGCTATAGCAATTATCATTAGGCTATAGTTGCTATATATTATAGAAGGAAAGGCTTTTCCAGAGTTTAACAGGTAACCAGAAGTTGGTTAATGGTTCAGTTAGCGGAACAGGGTATAACAATAAAGCGCTTATTTCTGCACTTTCTTTCTTTTTTTTCTTTCTTGTCTTCTTTTTTTTTCCGGAATTTTCTTTGAGGTCAACTTTATGAAAGAGGCCTAACTTTGTTTGTTCAAAATAATTTGATTATAAAAATTCTCAAAAAGTTTAACTACAAAACACACTCTTGATTAACACAATATACATTTTGATAATGTATGTATATATTACACAATTTAAATATAATTTAATGATATTAATAAAACATATATAAAATATATCATTGCAATTTTATTTAGATATGATAAATTTGAAAGAAAAAGATAGGAGAAACCAGCAAGGCTCTTTCTTTCAAAATTTTCATTAAATATATTAAATATCATTGAATTTAAGGTACAGTAGGAGTCACATAGTTGGAGAAAATTGGGGTAAAGGAGCTATGATGTAGCTGATTTCTAATTTATTTTCCATTCAGAGTGAGCGGGCAATGATGTCACAGTTCGCTTATTTTACGCAAGTGTGGACCAGGCGAGCTGTGACGTCAGTGCTTGCTCACACCATTTTATGGGAAAATAAATTAGAAATAAATGACTCCGGCCAAATCAACGTTGATTTTAAGGTTTGTCAGAATATTACACAACTTTGTTGTTCAAGGCCTGGTTTTAGTCTGGGTTAGAATTTATTCTTTTTCACCCTTTAAGCTACAGCTCAACCCTTTCCTAAATTTCTCCAATTGTACTCTACCCTAACTAATCTTCATTTATCAATTATATCCCAAAGTCAAATTTTTACCCATAATTTAACTATTTAGTTAAAGTATGCAAACATTTTATCAGCAATCAATAAACATTAAAATATTCCTTTACAAATAATACTACCATTTAAACTATTACAGTTCAATAAAACAGTACAGTTGTTAATTTTTAACATATTTTCAATACATTACCTTAAAAATTCTATAGTAAAATATAAATTTATTGTCTTTTGTGTGTCCTGCATAATATTTCAGACAGAAAATATTTAAATGCGTAGAACACCTTGAACAAAAAAGTTGTGTAATATCCTAACAAACCTGAAAGTCAACTTTGATTTGGCCGGAGTGGGCCGGAGTCATTAATTTCTAATTTATTTTCCACTCACAAAATGCCGCTGGCGGTCACTGACATTACAGGTCGCTTGTTTTATGCGAGTGTAAACCGGGCGAGCTGCAACGTCAGTGACATTTTGTGAATGGAAAATAAATTAGAAATCAATGACTCCCGCCAAATCAACGTTGATTTTCAGGTTTGTTAGGATATTACACAACTTTTTTGTTCAAGGTGTTCTATGCCTTTAATAACAAATTTAGCACATTTAATTATAGAGAAATATTTTATTTGAAAGGCAAGCATCTCAAGCCTTTGCTAATTTCCTGATATTTTAACTCCCAAGAATTAAGGCCATATTTTGTGTCACATACAAAGAAGTCCAACAAGTGGCTTTATCAAAAAGTAATAATAATAAATAAATAAATACAGTAATCACTCAACTCTGAGAAATCAGATAACTGTATTTATACAGAACTGAAAAGTTTAACATGGATATATTTAAGCTTTAGTCCTGAGTGAGCATCATACAAAACTTCATTTTACTTGGCTCTTATTATACAAGAATACACACATATTCATGGGATCCTGTAACCAAATAGATAAATCATAAGATAGTACTATCATACATACATCTATTATGTTCCTTTACCCTTTTATACCCTCACAAACTAGTGTTAAAAAAAATGTGAAGTAGGCAACTTTTGGAATTCATGATACCACAAAATCCAGGACTATAATATAGAAATTGTAAGGAAGGTTGTCTAATTTAAAATTTCTTACACTTAAATTTACAGTTCAAGGGTGAAGAGACATAATATGTGAATGTGGAAATGTCCCGTTTTCTAATTCAGCAATAAGATTTTTTTTTTTTTTTTTTTTTTTTTTTTTTTTATAAGTACAGGATTCCTTTAAGATCTAGTATATCTAGTAAGGACATAAAAAATAGTGAAAAAGTATTTACAAATATTACTTTTCTTTCTTACTTTTCTTGGACTTTTTCTTCTTCTCACCATCACCATCACTTTCCGAAGCCTTTCTCTTCTTTTCTTTTTTCTCTTTCTTTTCTTTTTCTAAATTATTTTCAGTTTCAGTTTCATCAGTGACAATTTTATTTTTCTTACTTTTCTTAGCAGGTTTTTCTTCTGACTTTTCAGTTTCTTTGCTTTCTAAATCTTTTGACATTTTGGCTAAGAGCATTTGTGAGATGGCAGCTAAATCAGAAGAAATTTCAACTGCTTGTTTTTCTACTTTTTCTTTGCCAGATTTTGATTTCTTTGATTTCTCTGGTACGATTTCTTTTTCTACTTCCTCCTTGTCTTTCTTCTTCTTCTTTTTCTTAGTTTTCTCCTCTGTTGCAGTTTCTTGAATTGCTGCTACTGATGGTAACTTTGAATCTGAATCAGCTTTGTCTTTTTTCTTTGACTTTTTTTTAGGGGACATTTGTTGGGTAGCTTCAGACAACAGTGCTGTAGTTATGCTAACGTCACCTGCTTCTTCACTGGTCAACTTTTCTTTCTTTTTCTTCTTAGATTTTCCCTCGGATAACTTTTGAGTAGCCTCTGACAAGAGCTTAGATACATCTAGAGTAACTTCTTCATCTTTCTTTACCTTTGTTTCTTTTTCAACACTTTCTAGCTTCTCTTTCTTACTTTTATCTTTTTTAGGCTTTTTCTTAATCTTATCCGACATATCTTGTAATAATTTTGCTGCTAAATCTTTATTATCCTCTTTTTCAAAATGTACTTCCTTTATAGTAACAGTTTTCTTTTTCTTGCTTTGACTTTCAGATTCCCTTTTCATTGTTTCTGTAGCTTGTGATAGTAACTTTTTAGCTAAATTTTCTTGTGGCTTTTTTGTTTTTTTAGCTTTCTTGGTATCTGAGCTACTATCATTACTAGAGAATTTACTTGTAGCTTGAGCAAGTAATTTCTTAGTAATGTCGCTAAAATCTTCAGATTTCTTAGGTTGTGTTGTAGGTGGTTTTACAGGTGATTTGTGTACCAGTTCTTCCGTCTCACTTTCAGAAGACGTCACAACATGAGTTGAAGAAATTGATTTAACTCTCTTCTTCGTCAACTTTTTCTTTCTTGATGTTGTATTAATTTCAGGTTTAGGAGCAGCTATAAGTTGTTTAATCAATTCTTCTGCTGTCATATCAGGTTTATTTTGTGATAAAATAACATTCATATATTCACTTGCTGACATATTGGATAATTTTTTATTGCTTATTTTCTTTTTACTAGAACTATCTGTACTTGATTCTTTAATTTTCTTTTTATTATTTTTCTTATTTGAACTTGTTGAACTTTCAGATTCACTTCTTTTTCTTGAGGGTATTTCAGGTATTTTAAATGAAGATTTTACAGATGAACTTGCTTTAGTGCTATCTTCATCTGAGGAACAATTTTTAGTTATTTGAATTTGTGGTTTTGGATTTACTTGTGTTACTGATGCAACAAACTCTGGTTCAGAATTAGAATCATCGTTGTTCTGTGATGATTTTGTAGGTACCTTAGCAGGACTTGATTTAATTTCATCAGAACTAACCGAATCACTCTCTGATTGTTGACTCTTTTGTTTAACAGGTGATACAGATTTAATGGGAGACTTAGATTTAACAGGTGACACAGCCTTAACGGGAGATGAAGGTTTAACAGGAGATTTAGGTTTTTCTTCATCGTCTGATGAGCTGTCTGAACTAGATTCTTTCTTAGTTTGTTGTTTAACAGGCGAGGTCTCTTTAGGAGGTGGTTTTGATTTCTCGTCAGAACTTTCAGAGGAATCGGAACTTGATTTTTGAACAGGTGGTGGAGGTGGTGATTTTTTCTTTGATTTACGTTTTTCTTTAACTGGTTTGGTAGGTTTTTCTACTTCTTCAGAACTGTCACTATCTGATGACTGAGCTTTAGTATCAAATTTAACAGGAGAAGATTTCTTGGACTCCTTTTCTTTATCATTTGAACTTTTATTTTTAGGTGTTGAATGAGAAACTAAAGATTCTTCAAAATTAACAGCAGATTGTGATATTTGTAAATGTTTATTTGTAACAACTTTCTTTTTATTCTTAGACTCTACAAAATTTTCCATATCACTATCTGTATCAGAACTTTCTATTTCTACTTTCTTTTTCTTCATCTTCTCTTCAAGTTTAGTTTTTTTCTCCGATTCCTTTTCTTTTGTCTTCTTTTCTTGTTTTGCAGTATTTGATTTTACTTTACTAGGCATGTCGGAAGATTCACTATCTCGAGCTACTCCTATACCACTGTCTTCCTCTTCTTCAGCTTCAAAAGACTGGTTACTCTCCTCCCAACTGAAAAATTACAATGACAATTAATATCAATTTAAGGAAAAAACCATCGCGGTTAGGATCAATGATAAAGAAAAGGATAGAAAAACCAGCAAGGGCCTTACCACAGTAGAAGTTCTATGGAGAGGTCGAGGTCTTGCATGGCACAGTATAATGTTATAAAAGTTTCTTTATAACTTGAGAGCTTTCGTCATATGATAATGACATTATCAATCAAAAGAGAAAATTACTTGAGCACATCACTGAGCAGTGTCTTGTCTTGTACTGCCGTGTTATGCTCTTGCTGGTTTGGAGTTGGTGGAGAGGGGTGGGGGTGGAGTAGGGAATCTGGGAAGGAGTGTGAATGAGTGAGGGAAGGAGTGAGTGAGGGAAAGGGAAAAGGTGGGGAGGGGAGCGGGAATAGGGTATATTTTTGAAATATGTTAGCGAATATTAAGTCCAGGCAGCCCTTGGGCTTTTCTGGATCTTAATATATGTTGATATGCTAATTCATATTGTCGTAATGTCGCATAGTTGGCTGGGCCCGGAATAGTGCGAAGTATTGTTGATTTATAACATAATTGGAAATTTGATATGCCATGAGAGGCCGCATGTTCAGCCACAGGTTTTTCCATCTCATTGTTTTTTACGGATTGTCTGTGGCCATTCATGCGGTCTCTCGCTTTTTGTGTGGTTAAGCCTATGTAAAATGCTTGACATTTTTCCTGTTGGCCTGTGGTGGGGTTGGTGGTATGTTGGGTACATTCAAGTTTGTAGATTACGTTTTCTGATGTGCATGTATTGTGGCCGTGGATAGGGTATGTAAGGTTGGTGACGGGACTTGTAAACGTTTTGCTGGGGATTTGAGTGATGCATGTATCGCATCTCCTTCCTCTGTTGCTCTGTTTGCCGTTGTTTTGACAGGGGAAAGATCCACTAGGTAGGGGCTTAGGTTTTGGTGTGGGATCAGTATGGGATAAGATTGCTTTAATATTTGGTGGTTGACGGAATGCTATTGGTGGTATTTTTGGTAACAGTAGGTTTGTTTCGGTGGTGGCTAGAATGGGGTGTGCATATTGTAACATCTGTCTGATTTCTTTTTCTAATTTGGGGTGATACGTTGTGATGAAGGGTCGGATAGATTGATTGTCATTAACCACACAAAAAGCGAGAGACCGCATGAATGGCCACAGACAATCCGTAAAAAACAATGAGATGGAAAAACCTGTGGCTGAACATGCGGCCTCTCATGGCATATCAAATTTCCAATTATGTTATAAATCAACAATACTTCGCACTATTCCGGGCCCAGCCAACTATGCGACATTACGACAATATGAATTAGCATATCAACATATATTAAGATCCAGAAAAGCCCAAGGGCTGCCTGGACTTAATATTCGCTAACATATTTCAAAAATATACCCTATTCCCGCTCCCCTCCCCACCTTTTCCCTTTCCCTCACTCACTCCTTCCCTCACTCATTCACACTCCTTCCCAGATTCCCTACTCCACCCCCACCCCTCTCCACCAACTCCAAACCAGCAAGAGCATAACACGGCAGTACAAGACAAGACACTGCTCAGTGATGTGCTCAAGTAATTTTCTCTTTTGATTGATAATGTCATTATCATATGACGAAAGCTCTCAAGTTATAAAGAAACTTTTATAACATTATACTGTGCCATGCAAGACCTCGACCTCTCCATAGAACTTCTACTGTGGTAAGGCCCTTGCTGGTTTTTCTATCCTTTTCTTTATCATTAATGACAATTAATACTCACAAATAACAACTATATTTAAGATTTCATACAGAAAACTCTGTATGAAAAAAACTATGTATGCTAAATCTTGAAACATGTAAAAAAAAAAAAAAAAAAAAAAAAAAAAAAAAACGACAATTTTGCTAAATTAGCAACTCGAACTAGAAACTAATAACTTAAGAACTTGATCACTGATGTCCATATGGTCAGACTCCGATGGGGTCCTCCGAGGCCAGTTGGCAATTATGGTAAAGGGGGCCATAATGTGACCCAAACATATTAGGAGGAAAAAAAACTGCTATGAGGGGGGGGGGGGGGGGGGGGGCAAATGCTAGGAGCCAGAACTCTCTCAGCCGAGAAGCCTGTAGCACATGAATTTGACGTTTATCGATGCCGTCCGTCAATAAATATTGATGGTTACTCAACTTTACACCTTTCACTTGAGAAAGTGTACTGTGTATCACAGAAAACTGATAGATACCGATAGACCAAGCTAGGGCCTTAATTGTGTATGTCAAGTGAACATATGTCTCCTGAAAGTACCGTATGTCTCATGAGGATACCACTGTAATTACAATATTCAAATGAAACTAACAAAATCACTTACACTCCAAGTTCAAGTATAGTTCCTCTGATGTATGGTAATTTTGACACAAGATCAACTACGCTGACCTCAAATGTAATTTCTTGACCTAGATGAACTCTTGATCCTAGCCAAGCACCAAATGTTTCATCCAAATCTTGTCCTAGATCACCTGGTTTATCTTCTCTGGGACATGCAACGTTGTATTTACCAAAGAGTAAGCACCCAACGAGATCTCGGCTTCTTTTGTGTACTATTCCTGAAAATAAATAAATTTTATAAAACTATGTTAAATTGACGGTTAATTAACCCGTTCACGAAGGAGCACGTCAGATTATGTGCTGAACGTTATGGGGTAAACAAAAAACTCCATCGTGAACAGGTTAAATAATAAAATAAGGGGGAGGAGGGTAACATGTAAGTCACCAGCAGAAATTCACAAATATGCAGTTTAAATCTTTCATTTTGTAGACTTTGTAATTGTGTATTTTGCATTTTCACAACATTCAGAGTTTACAACCCTATAAAAGAAAATATATTGCAATAAAACTGTATTTTTGCCTGATAGGGGTGATGAATATGTAGCCTAACTATTCAATGCCAGTGTTTTACATTTACATAGCCCTTTTAAGTAGCTATGTAATTACCTCGGCCATGTATTTAACACCAGAATGAATCCCTATTTGTAAGAAAATGGTCAAACTGTCATCTCAAGTGCAGCTTTATTCACTGCAGCTGCCCGATATGTATACATTTTGGACCACTGCTGTCACTTGAGATGACATTTTGACAATTTTCTGAAGAAAGCGGCATTCTCTCTGACGTTAAATATATGGCCAAGGCAAGGGTATAGTATGAATTTATAGCAGTCACCCAAGTCCATTGGTTATATATTAAAAAAAAAAAATGCATAAATAGATCTCCATGCTTTACAATTTGCCCTCCATTACTTAGGATGCATAGAGGTGTACTGTACATAATATAATCATCATAAAATATTCTACCATTCAAATTTAATCGAGGGCCAATTGGGACCAACTTGCAACATTGCATAAGCAGGTTATAGGTTATTTCATACATCGGATACAAATATTGTATCTGTCTTCACGTAAGTGTTGTGCCGCACATGCTCATCCAGCATGCTGGGATGGCAGTTGCTACTTGCATTGGATGCATTCACTGCTCCACCACCACAACAAATCTCTCACTCTCTCTTTGTTGCAAGTTGCAAGCACTCAATACTAATATAAAACTACATTTCTGTGTATTCTACAGAAAAATAGCAATAGAACATTTAAAAAAAAAGTTTTCATGATTTGTAAACAGTGCATAAACAGCAACAAATAAAATATTTGTACAGTATCTGATATTTAAAATAACCAATGAGCTGTTGATGCAATGTATTTGCTATGCCCTGGATCAAATTCGAATGGTATTATCATAATCGTGTGTACATACAAATATAAATATAGTTATGTAGAAGTTATTAAAGCATAGTAGGCCAGATTTATTTGGATTACATGTTATTATTTATTATTCACAGTAGAAACAAAAGATACTATGAAGCCAAGATGTATATATTATACGTATATAGAAGGTGGTGTAGTTTGCCTAGGTAGCAGCAGGGATGAAACGTCACAGAAGGTGAATCAAAACAAGAGGAGAAATTTAGCGCCAAAAGAGGGGAAATTTTGTATCCCTCCTCCTCTTTCAGGTACATAATGCATTGTACCTGAGAGACCACTGTGATTCTGTTTACAGTCACCTTCTATGACGTATGTCAAAATTTGAAGTTTTACGAAGGAAACCGAGTTCTGATGAAAGTAAAAGGGCAAATTATTATAATAATATTGTAATTGTACAATCTTTCATGGGCTATACAGAAGAGAAGCTAATACCCATGAGGTTACTGGAAAACTCATGGGAATCCATACACATTTTGTGTCCAGTTAACCTTGGTTGCAAATTGTTCTTGCGTTATCTAGGGCTCTTATACCACCTTCTATGTATAGGTACATCTTGCTATGAAGCATAGTTTATTATAGTAAGTTTCCACTCCTCATTCAATCAGGGTACGGTTATGTTTCTTTTGTTAAGATCAAAGAGTTAACTCTCAATTTTATGAAATGTTCAGTTAGCACGTATTTTATAGTTTAACTTAAAGAGGGGGAAGAAGGGACAGGATAGACAGCAGACAGAGAGAGAGAGAGAGAGAGAGAGAGAGAGAGAGAGAGAGAGAGAGAGAGAGAGAGAGAGACAGACAGACAGACAGAGAGAGAGAGAGAGATGAGTTCCTTGTGATTTCCCATGATTAAGAAATTACTTTTACATTACAGTACTTGAAATTGTTAAAAAAAAAATTGTGAAAGAGCAAATATCTAAATGCTATATCGCAGTTGCAGGTATTATAAGCAATTTATAGAAACACGTAAATTTTTAAGTGTTTACCTTTGAGTGTGCTTCCAACTACAGGTTTAAAATAGTAAAGATCAACTTGTACATTAATCTCTATATGACTATAGTCATCAGGTATTGAGCATAGAGAACCAAGAACTTTAGTTTTACGGTATGCAAGAATGATACCTTCTAACCTGAAACATATATGGAATAGTGTTATTAAAAAAAAAAATGGAACAATAATGTATGCCATTCATAATAACAAGCACTTGATCATTATGAATCAAGACGTAACTTATATGAGAGTTTGTTATGAACGCTTACAGTATTATTTTACACGGGTAGCCCTGCTGAAAAAAAAAAAAAAAAAAAAAAAAAAAGGTCTAAAGAGTATATTAAATATACTGAATATTGTGCCAAATTAGTGTATTCGGTGTAATTGGTATATTTTATTTAAACCCTTTACACCCTTTAAACCAAAAATCTTACTGTTTCTTCGGTTTAAAGGGTTTAAATAAAATATACTGTACCAAATATACTGAATATACTAATTTGGCACAATATTAAATCATTTAAACCTTTTTTTCAGAAGGGAGATCTGAAAAGTTAGCTTGCATTTTGCATTTTACTTTATCCCCTCTCCCCTTTCACAAAGCTGTATGGTATGTATGTGTATATAAATATAGGGGTGCGTTCCGTATCACTTGCGAGCGCTGAGTGCTGACAAAACGTACCATATCACCTCTGTCAGCGCTTCACAGCATTTACTGAAGAGACCCGAACGGGCAACAGCTGATGCTGAGAATCTCTGCCGGCTTCTGGAGGTGAATAGGTGAGGCGCTCCACAGAGATCGGGCGTACCGTATTTGCTAGTGCAAAGTATCCAAATTGCTCAGAAAACGTACCGTATTGCCACAGCACTGCACAACGCTCTCATTGAAATACGGTACGCACCCTAGATCAGTGATATAAATATACATCATGTCAGTCACTGACTGTGAATTAACCCCCGATCTTTGGCTTGCCATGCCACTGCATTCCCATTACCCTAATACGCTTGATTCCCGCAACTTTATTCCTTTTGATATCTATGCATTCATTGCTTTGTGTAAAAATAAGACATGGAGTACTGTAACACTTTTTAGCAACAGTATAATGAAAGGGCTCAGAAAAGTGGGAATTTTGGTCATATACCATTAAGCTCAAACATCATAATTCATAACTGTTGCATTAAGGGTCTCACTAGGAAAGAAAGTGTGTGTTATCAAACTACCACAGCATCATACAGTACAAAGTGAATATTTGAACAATAAGGAATAATTTGTAAAACTTTCTATTGCATCATCGTGTACATACATAATGTAACTTTGATATCATGCGACGCGTTTGTTTTTACAAAGAAAAAAAAAATGACGCTATATGGGCACCTATTTTATAACGTATTTCTGAGCACAACATATCTCATAATATATTTTATTTCTAAAAGAACGAACAATTAATTTAATTTTAGAGAAACTAAACATAATACGTACTCTGAATCGTAGCTACCAAGCAAATCTGTCAGAGCTTCTCTTACACCGCTGCGAATGTCCCTCAGGTGATATGGGTGTAACGACAACCGTCTTACAGGGCGCTTGAGGTACACACACGAACTTTCAGGGTTCTCAGTTAATTTATTTAGTTCTTCTTCAGTAAACTGCAAAACCCAAGAAGCTTGTTGTTTACTCATGCCAACGTAAATTAATAAATAATTTTAACCCGCCACACGTGGGAACTTAAACACATCGTATACATCGGCCATTAAATAAATGAGTGACGAAAAACGAAAATTCATAATAAATGGCGCAAAAATGATTTTTTACATGAAAGTTTTTAAAAGTTTTTCCCGCTATAAAGAAAAAGGCAAAAGCGTACAAAAATGTAAAACTTATTTGTATCATTATTTCATTTAAAAAACACACATTTTCCCTGTGTTGCATAGAAATAATATTTATAAAACAATAATAAGTTCAAATTTTTTTCTTAATTTAATTTTTTTCGTCTGTGCAGCTTCACGTTTTGTTTTCTTTGTAAAAAGCAAAAAATCTATCAGCCTATGCAATTTTAATTGTTATATAATAAATAACTTTTAACGTGTCCTGTGATGAAAAAAACAGAAGATAAATTCATTCCCCTAGACAACAGCCAAGCAGGGCAAGAGAGGAACCAAGCGTCAATACCTGACCTCTCTCTTTAGCCCATCTCACCCCGTAAAACACCCTTTTGTTATAATGCCGCCCTAAGATAATTTCCCATGCACGCATTCAATAAATGCTCCCCCATTACATCTTTTTTTTTCATACATTTTGGATAGCAATAAAAATGCACGTTTATAATTATTATATTTTTATTTATTTTTTTCCTATTTTTTCATACAGTCTCACAAAGAATGTGAAAGCAAGAGTTTTCATTTTATTTTTTATTATTTATCATTGCAGCACTCAAACGTAATTGCCAGGAGGGTTGGTAAATCTCCTTAACGTTTTCGTGACAAATTTTTTTTTTGGTCAGCTTTTTTAAAATTATATTAAATATAATATTATAAGTTAATTAAAACTAATTATATAAATGTAAAAAAAAAGAAAGATATTTTAGTAGTAAAATGTGTTATTTTGTTATTGTTCGTATACTTTTTGAAGTATATTAATTAGTGTGTAATTTTTCTTCTCTCTGGTTAAAATAATTGTTTATCTAAATTTAAAAAATGTTTATCTCTATATAAACACTTAACTTTTTACGTAATGTTTAATAAAAACTATACAATTTTGAAGTGCCCTAATTTATTATATAATTGTTGACGAGATTCAAATAAAAAAGTTTCTATATGGAAACCAAGGGGACCCTCTAAGACGAACTGTCCGCACGTGGGAGTGTCAAATATCTCCCTCCGTGAAGCACGGCGTCACCATATCTACTCGCGAATCGACCCGTCACGAAGGTAGGAAAAGGTCATTCGTTCGTGGTTAAGAAGCGTACCTTATAATATACTCCGACTATTCCATCTGCAGTTACAACCACACAGTCATCTACGCATATTTATGAGATAGATCTTGCGATCTACCCGACGTGATCTGTCCACTTCTTGCTCGCTAATGATAACAATTAACTTTACACATTATTGAACCTCCAGAAAATACAAACGTTGTTCAAGTGTGTCTGGGAGACCCGTACACTTGATGGTTTTTTAAGCCGGTACGTGTTCCCAGAAGCAATTAATGTTTGTGTACCTTTCGCTCTCCTACGATTTGTCAAGTATGGAGATAACCAAGATACGCACTTTTAAACGCGTAGTTTTTATTTGACGGGTCGAGCAGTCACTTCAAGTAAATATATGGCGGTCAACACCTTGGATAACACTCTTCATTTGTTCCACATCCGAGTGTTTAAAGTCATTACCTTTTCTGTAGTATAAATATAAACACATGTCCAAGCTATAAGGTTTAAGGGTATCTCTAGTCCAAGCCCTTTGCCAGTGCCAGTATATGACAATAATGCTGTTCGTAAACCCTGTTCTCTAAAGCAAACTATATTAACGGTCGTTCCTACTACAAGCAACATCGACCCATAAGAAAAAAATCAAAGCAACGGATCAACAACGAAAAGGTTTTTAGGAACCTTTATCCATAACAAAACGTGTAATTTTGAGGTTTTAACGTTTTTTTTTATAACAATTAATG
Source organism: Ecdyonurus torrentis (assembly GCA_949318235.1). Taxonomy (NCBI): domain Eukaryota; kingdom Metazoa; phylum Arthropoda; class Insecta; order Ephemeroptera; family Heptageniidae; genus Ecdyonurus; species Ecdyonurus torrentis. The sequence continues at coordinate 23,131,350 of OX439137.1, read as the reverse complement.
GAAAAAAATCGTCGATCTTACTAGTAGGAGAAGCCGTAAATAATATAGTATGCTTTACTGTTCTCTTGCACCAAAAAATGCGCATTCCATTAGAATAACCATAGGCGATCGTCATTCTAGGAGCAGAGAACAGGGTTTACGAACAGCATTTAGTAATATGTCTAGCCTTTCAATGCAGTAAAAAAAAAAAAAAAAAAAAAAAAAAAAAAAAAAAAAAAAAGCCGGAAAACGCTAACAGATAGAAAATTAGGGAATGCCATAAGCTTTTCCTATGCACACATACAATAAATGATCCAATACATAGTATACAACTTTTTTTTTTCATATATTTTAGATAACAATAAAAATGCACGTTTATAATTATTATATTTTTATTTATTTTTTTCCTATTTTTTCATACAGCCTCACAAAGAATGTGAAAGCAAGACTTTTCATTTTTTTTTGTTATAATATATTTTATTCAATTATAATATTCTACATAATAGCTTTAGCATTTTTTTTTTTTTAATTAAAACTGGGAAAAAACCTATATAGATCTTATATTTACCAAAGTTGCTTTCTTTTATACATCAGGGTATGCTTTAAATCTATATATTACAAATACCTTTTTTTTTAAACACATTACATTTTCCTCTTTATATATATATATATACTTTTTTGCAGAAAATAAAACTTAAAAAAATTGAAAAGTTATATGTAAAGAAAATTAATTAATTTCTTTTATACATAGTAAATAGAAGTTATGCAATTAAATTAAACATTAAACTCATTAAACATTGCATAATTTCTACTATTTATTATTATTATTTACCTATATGTACTTTAGTCCATTTATATATTATACATTATATATTATTAGAATCCTTCATAGCCGAAAAAAATTATTATTAAACAGAAAAAAAAAAGTTAGCTTATATATTTAAAAACTCTTCAGACTTTTTGGAACCATTGCCAGTCTTTAAAATGGTGAGCTGATTTTTATGGGGAAGATTTGAGACATTATACAATAATTCAAATTATTATTTTTAATTAAAAAATTATTTTGGCTGTTTTTAATTTTGAATTTATTATTTCAAAAAATAATAATAATAATAATAATAATGGTAATGAATGTTTGTTTCTATAAAGACTTATATGCATATTTAATAAACAATGATAATATCTGAACTACAAAAGCTGCCAAATAACAAATGTTTTGCCCTTTTCTCAGAATACAGCCAAAATTATTTGACTTTTTTTCAATGATCAAAATTTTTAATTGTTTTAAATAGATTATTATAATTTTCTTTCTTTTCTTTTTTTATTTTCACTCTCTATATTTTTTTCTTTTCCTTATTAATATATAATAATGTTTTAAAATAATCTCCAACAATACAGTTTATAAAATAAAATCCTAACGGATGGTATATAAGACATATTATATATTAAAAACATAAATATGTTAAAATGTCTATAAATCATTATAATTTGTAGTTAAATGAAACAAATTCCTAAATAAATTATAATCACCGTAAGGAAATTCAATTAACTACAAAAAAAGGATTGATTTTATAGGAACATAAACTTAAAAACAGGATAAAAAAAAAAGTTTCAAATAAAAAAAGAAAAGAAAATTAAATTAAATTTAAAAAAAATAATAATAAGTTGCAGAAAATAAGTAATTATGCAATTATGTATAAAAAAATTTAAGCATTTTTTTAAAATTCAAAACAAATATTTGAAATTTCTAGTTAAAAATAAAGAAGATCTACTTATTTTTTCCAACTAAATTCTTAAAATCTATTTAAAATAAGAGTTATTTAATAAAATCTTCCCCATTTTTTATTATTATTATTTTGTTTTGTATTGTATAAGGAAGATAAAAATGGGGTGTTCTGTTTAGGTATTTATAGCAAAAAGTTCTGCACACATTTGCAGCAAATTCATAATTATGCATTTTTTTTTCATGCCCCCTACATATTTTTTTACACCAAAAAAATAGTTTGGCAAAGCCTAAAATAAAAATACGTTTTCCGCATTTTTTTTCTTCTTCTCTCATTCATAGAGAGGGGAGGGGGGGGGGGGGGCTTATTTTTTTTACATATTTTTCCCAGGCACACATAATTTCAGATTTTTATTTATATATTTTATTTTACAGTCCTTGGTTTTTGTTATTATAATTATAATATAGGAAATATTTTGTTACATAATATACTACACATTAATTTTGCATTCTTTCTTAACACATTTTCTTGAATGTGAACTCTCTCTCTCTTTCTCTCTCTGTAACATAGCCTCAGTTTTTTTTTTTTTTTTTTTTTTTTTTTTTCATTTAAGTTAAATATGAATTTTTTTAAAGTGTTTTCCATTAAGAATCAGTCAATAAATTTGTAAGAAGAGAGTACAGGCTCCGGTGATTGATTTTTTTTTATTCACTTTTTTTCTCATCTAGATAATTTTTTAATAAAAAATTGTAAGGAAGAATTAGAAATGGAAAAAAGAAATAAGTTGCTTTAAAGCAAGATTTTTTTTTTTTTTTTTTTTTTAAGTATCGAAATAAATATTTAATTTTGTGTGGTTGAGCCTTAAAAAAAAAAGAAGTTTTTTTTTTTACGAAATTTACAAAATAAAAATAAATAAAATAAAATTCAATCATTTTTACCTATATATTTATGTACTCTCTGCATTATTATTATATTTTATTTTGTGATTTTCTTGTTGTTGATTATTTTCTTTTTCAGTCCAATTTCAGTACAATAAGTATTTGTGTGTAATTAAAACAATAATCATTAAAAATAAAAATATAGATTAAATGGGTTTCAAATTTATTAATCATTTTTTTAAAATTTAATTTATTTTTTTTTTAATTTTTAAATTAAGTTTTAAATCAATTATTATTTGAAATTTCTTTCACTTTTTAAATGATTAAAAAAAATGTATCCCACAAATACTAAATTTTTAAGCGATGTTTTTATGATAACAATTAATTGTTATTATAATAATAAATGTAAATATATTATTTTTTCCAGTCCACATTGTTAAAATGTTAATATTTTATGATTTTTTTATGTGTGTTACATGTGTTACACCATTACTTTTTCACATACAATAATAATTATAATTATTAACCTTCTTCTTCTTTTTTTTTTTTTTTTTTTTTTTTTTTTAATTTTTTAATCAAATAAAAAACACATTTTTAATCTTGCAGCATACATTCAGACTTAATATCTGAGATTTTTTTTCTTCTTTGTTATGCATAGAGCAATAAAAGTAAAAAAAAAAAAAAAAAAAAAAAAAAAAAAAAAAATCTATACATGAAATATAATTAGTAATTTAATTACACTAATTACCAAGAGAATATCTGTAAAAAAAAAAAGGGGGGTTAAACTAAAATTTTAAATTTGCATGTTTCATTCTTTTTTTAAATGCTTCAAAAAAAAAAAAAAAAAAAAAAAAAAAAATCTCAGACCATACACCATACCTTTTTTATATTTATGCAAGAAAAAACGCTATATAACCAAGGACCATTATTATATAATCATTATATATTTTTTATTTTTATTTTTTTCCACATTAAATTTTACACCCTTATAATTTTTGTTGTTGATAGTTATACATTTTTTTCTTTCTAAGTATTATAATTTGAAGAGTTAATAAGAGTTACTGCATTATATAGGTATATATATATATATATATATATATATATATATATATATATATATATATATATATATATATATATATATATATATATATATATATATATATATATATATATATATATGTGTGTGTGTGTGTGTGTGTGTACACATATACATACATATATATAATTTCTTTTTCTTTTATGATGATCCTTCAGTCTTTGATTGTTGTATGATCAGTCAGTGAATCAATGGTGGAAAATACAAATAACGTACACTTTTTGAGCAAAACAATATCTACAAAAAAAAAAAAACATACACGGGTACACATTATTTTATACAATAAAGGGTCAGAGAAAGAAAAAAAAAAAAAAAAAAAAAAAAAAAAACAGAAAAATTATAGCGTATTTATATGTATAATTTTAATTATATAAATTAATAATATTTATCAGTATCTGTCATAATTCTCATTGAGGTAGTTATAGGTATGAAAACATTAGATTGTTTTTATTTTTATATTTTTAGTAAATGAAAGAAGCTAGGGGAAGAATTCATCAATAAAATACAGTCCGCGCCACCTAAGGAGAGCGTCTAAAAACTCTTCATTTAGTTAACATTACCCCACCTCCTAGTGACCTTGATCGCTTGAGTGTCTATTGGCTCGTGGCTTGATTTCGATTAATCGCAAACATCCTTAGGTGGCACGGACTGTAACAGTGTTATCTTTTGAAAATTCTAACAATAAGAATTATTCAAAACATAACTCTATTATATTTTTATTGAATCCTTCTTTTATTTTCATCATTACTGTATTAAATTTTTATGAAATATTTAGTGAGATTTAGAGTATAGATATTAACATAGATATTTAAAATCTCACGAATTTAATAAAAATGTTTATTTCTCCAAGTGTAGTGAGTAACATGGTTTTCTCATAAGAAAAAGATTGTAGTCACTAAATAAAAAAACATAAAAAAAAAATACTCATATATTTTAATTTTCCTGATAAATATTATTAAAATTTACATATAATAATTAGTGTAATCAGAGAAGATAAAAGAGAGAATTACATAATATAAAATACATATGAAAAAAAAAAAAAAAAATGAAGTTACGATAGTATATAATAACTATATAATTTTATATTTTAACAAAACATTTTAGAACTAAAATATAATTTTATACATTCCATTTTTTTTACATTATTACTAATTTATATAATATTAAATATAATGAAAAACAAATGCTGACCCAAATAAAAAAAAATTAATTAAGAAAAATTAAGGAGACCACAACAACTTTCCTTATAATTTTATTATTATTAATTTTACAAAAATTTGATTATAAGATTTTAATATATATATATTTTTTTAGACCATTATGATAAGTGCACCATTTATAAGAAAAAAAATGTTACTTTTTTTTTTTTTTTTTTTAAATAGCTGCTTTCTTTCTTTCTTTTTTTTAATAGTATTATTATTGTGTTTATTTTAGTTCAATTGGTAATATAATCGATGTACCGGTAATTAGTAATTGCTAATTACTATATTATAGTTGTTTTGTGTGTACTTTCTTGAGTTAGAGCACTACAGAAAACAAAAATATATTATTAGATAAAATAAACTGATATAAATTGCATAAAAAATTAAATATTTGTAGATCTAAATATTTAAATCTCCATTTTGTGAAATACACCAATTAATCTGAAGCAGCCATTAACATATAATATAATTAAAAGCTTTTAAATTTAAGAAATTATAATTTTTCTAATCCCATTTGTGATTTCATAAAATTGGCCAGTTTACTGCACACAATTGTGGTTTTAAATTTAAGCTTTTTATTTTAAAAGAAACGTTTTTATTTGATTGAAATTAGGAATCATTTCAAATAATAAAAAGTTCATTATTTTTTTAGTATTTTACAGCTTAAATTTAATACCTAAAAATTACGTGGAGAGAGAAAATTGCAATGAGAAATGCAAATAAATAACTTATGCAAAAAATTCACTCATTAATATCTAAAAATTTCTGTTTTAAAATGTTTAAATGTATGTCTTATGTTAGCAAAAAATGGCACAAAATGCTTAAAAAAAAAAAATTAAAAAAAATCTTCTCGGTGTGTGTTTGTGTTATTTAATTATCATCAGTCTTAAAGCAGTCTGATTTTTTTTAAAGAGGAGAGAAGAGATAGGGAGTATCAGTATGTCTATAAATATATAAAAATCAAAGCTTAGCCAAAAAGATTTAATTATTGTGTATTCTAATTTGGTATTAATACCTATATATAAAATATTGATTAATAAAAGTACATTTCAAAGTTATTATCTTGAATTTGAATTGAAAATACAATTTAAAGGTTCATATGCTAAGAAAAAAAAAAGAAAAAAGAAAAAGAATAAAAAAAAAAAAAAAAAAAAAAAAAAAGAAAAGAAAAGAAGAGAAGAAGAAGATAAATTACGAGATGGGATTTTTATATTTGCATAAAAATATTAAATCTCTTAACTCACTAACTGGGAAAAGGAAACTTGTAAAGTAGACTATAAATTTCTTTTTTCAGTTGCATTCTTTTCAAAAATTTCAACCCTAGTTTGTGAGGGTACAAAAGAGTTGAGAGGCGTAATAGGTGTATGCATGATACTTCCATTTCATAATTAAATCCATTTGTTTGAAGAAAAATAGAATTTACCCTTTCAACTTTATAAATTTGGTGTTTTAAAGTCACAATAGAGTCTCTAATGGAAGATTATTAACATACCTGAAAATCAACATTGATTTAGCCGGACTCAGTGATTTCTATGAAATTTTTGATTATTTGTAAGTGACTGTTACGGAATCACCTGTATATGACTTATAAGTCCCCCAGGGCCTTTGATTGGCTGGCACACAATTAAAACAAAAGTTTTTCTTAGCAATTTGTGCTCGCTAATAAGTGGCCTGGGCACCTATCATAAACAGGCGACTCCATAACAGTAATTTACAAGTAAATGAAAATAAATTAGAAATCAATGAGTCTGGCCAGATCACTGTTCATTTTCACGTATTTTAAGATATGATTTTCTATTATACAAGTTATTTTGTATGCTTTTTTAAATATAATGATCAACATTTACTCTCCAAATTTGTAAATTTACTCTTTTCCAAGTCCTTTGAAATTGAATGAAGCTGAACTGAATGAAAAATAACTTCTTCTTCTTCGTCTTTTTTTTTTTTTTTTTTTTTTTTTTAGCTTTAAACATAATGCAAATAATTTGAATTATAGGCCTAATATTTTTACTAACCAATTAAATATTTTAAGACCAAAATATCATTATATAGAAAAAAAAATTTAATTTAAAAACTAAAGCATTTATATAGTCCTATAATTTTATAGCTATATGGCATTAGTTTTTATTTTATATATATATTATTATTAGAATTTGAAACTATTGTATAAAATTATAGTATTATTGTTTGTTTTTGTTTTTTCTTTAAAAATTTGCTCAAAAGTCATAATATAATATGCTGCCTTTTCAGTTCTGTACTCTTTGCATTTATAAGGACCATAGAATCATCAAGGAAATGAAAATAATTTATTATAACTTTTTACTTTTTTAAAACTTAAAAAAAAATTGTAACAAGAAAATAATAAAATGAAAGAAAAAAAAAAAAAGAAAAAAAAAAAAAAAAAAAAAACTAGGGTTAACAAGAAAACTAATAGTTGACTCTCAATCTGTTAAACTTAGTTTTATATATTTCAATTTTTTTTTTTAGTTTTAGCTCTTTCATTTTTCATAAAGGGGGGGGGGGGGGTATAAAGTTTGAGTCACTTTTTTATGTAAAATACAATTAAAAATTATTAACAATATAAGAACCAAATTTTTTTAAAAAATATAATAACAACTATTAAGATAAATATAAAAAATTAAATATTAAAATGAAACAATAAAAAGTTACAAAAAACATATTTTCTACTTTTCTTTTTTGATTCTATATTTAAACAGTGATTACTTATGTGTATTTAATATGTGGTATTTTTTTTTCTTCTTTTCTTTAATTGTTATAACAAAATATTATTATTTGTAATGCGCAGAAAAACAAAACAACAAACATTAACAAATGGCAGAGCTACTTTTTGCTATAAAACACTATGCGGAAAGTCAGTCAAGTGCTCTTAATTTTATGAATCAGTCAAGTTTTTTATGCTTCCACTTTTTTTTCTTTTAATTAAATCCTTCATATTTATTTATTTTCAATGAAATAAAATTTAAGGTATAATTAGAAATATTTTAAAAATTATTCAAATTAATAAATAGAAAAAAATAATCAGATTTAATACAAAATACAACTAAGAAATTTACATACTTCATAGAAGAGGTCCTTTTTTTTTTTTTTTTTTTTTAATGTATAGAAAAATTATTTTTGATAATAATTTTAACTTAAAAACAGCCATGTTTTAGTTTTAGTTTTTTTTTTTGTTTTTTTTTTTTCAAAATCAGTTTTACAATTCTTAATTCTAAAAAAATTATCTTAAAAAGAGTGAAATTTGAAAAAAAAAAAAAAAAAAAAAAAAAAATCATATCAAAATTTTACTTGTAAAATATAGGCTATAGCAAAAAAAAAAAAAAAAAAAAAAAAAAAAAAAAAAAAAAATGTGGCAGATGGGCCCATTTCAACCTGATTTTTGACTCTCATACATTCTTCTATGGCCTATGTCTACTTTAAAACTACGCATATTTTTCTGTATTGTAGCTATAATGGTATTTTTACTAATTTTTTTACATGTAAAATTTATTTTTTTGACACTTTCAGCAATACTATATATTTTTGTCTATACATTATATATACTACAAGACCTAATTGAAGCAGAATGTTAAAAATATGCATAAATTTCAATTCTGCATTTTAAAATAGATATTTTTTAATACGTATAAATTTGAATAAATTTTCAAAAAATTCCATATACCCATGAAAAAAAAATTATAATAATTTATGAGTAATATATTCCAGATATAATCAGATGTATATTTTTTTATATATATTTATTATATATATTCTTAATTATTATTACAATAATATATATATACCAGACCAATTTTAATTCTTATAATTTAATATAATTATAATTTTTAAAAAGAATTACATTTACAATATTTTTAAAATTGACAAATAATTTTTTTTTTTTTACTTTATAATTTTTATACATAATTTTAATATTTTTAAAAATATTTTATACTTTAAATTTTACAATAAGCATCTGTTAATTTCTACTAAATTAATTTTTAAATTAATTTTCAGACAAAAAAAAAAAAAAAAAAAACTTTTTTTTCATACATTTTTTTGTTGTTTGTAATTACTGTAATTATTTTTCCTCCATGGTTATACAGTACAATTACATTATTTTTAGTACATTATATTTACTTTCTAAATATTTTAATATATATAATAATAATAATAATAATATAATTACGATTTTTTTTCATATTTTTTTTTTAAAGACACTTTCAATTTTATAGTTTTTTTTTTTTGTTATTTACAAAAAAAAAAATAAAATGTTATCTTTCTCTCTCTTGTATATTTTACACTCCTGCAATGTCTGTTTGATTTCCAAGTTTGTTTGGTTTCAAATGATGATGCACAGGAGGTTCTTCAGCAACTGTCTCAGCCTAAAATAATAAAAAAAATATATATTAAAATTTTTGATTTAAGTTTGTGACAATAATTTTTTGAGTCTCTTGAATCATATCGCGAAATCAAGAAAGCCTGTCATGTATCCAATCTTTTATGTTTTAAACTCACTCCTCCCACTCATTAGATGATTGATAATTAAAAGATTGGATAGAAAAATACATAGACTGATTAGGATAAATTAATGCAAGGAAAAACACATCGAGGTTAGCATCAATAATAAAGAATAGGATAGAATTACCAGCAAGGGCCTTACCACAGTAGAAGTTCTATGGAGAGGTTGACGTCTCGCGTGGCACAGTATTTTGTTAAAAAAGGTTTGTTTTATAACTGATACTGTGCGAAGCGAGACCTCGACCTCTCCATAGAACTTCTACTGTGGTAAGGCCCTTGCTGGTAATTCTATCATATACTTTATTATTGATTAGGATAAATTGGTAATAAATTGGGGAATGGGAAATTGTATGAGCTTCAACTGGCAAGGATAGCATGGTAGAGAAAATAATGTGTAACCCTGACCAAATAATAGTAAGGCATGTCTAAATTAGAGAACTTTCACAGAAAAACGATATCTCCAGAGAAGCACGCGACAGAGCAGCGTACAAAGTGCTGGTGCCCCAGAATGGTCTGTTCTGGGGCTGGGCTGCTATATATTGGTACCTCAACATATAGTGATGCACGCTTACTGTTTTGTGTATGCCTAAAACATGGAGATGCCACTTCTCTGTTAAAGTTTTTTTCATCTAAATTAGTAGTGGAAGAAAAATGAGCTGAAAAAGAATAAGACTAAAGAGTGCTTTACTAATGTATGATCTACACCATTACCAAAATAAGAAGAGAAATTATTCCAACCGGATTCTAATGAAGTCATAGAAATAAAATTTAACTTGTATTAACTTCAATATTACATTGATCACCCGTAAATGTTTGGTGTTTATCTGGGATGAATTGTTTTAGAAAAATGTATGCATCTGGTCGTAAAAATCTTTGTTCTTAATTTTGGCCAGGCTGTATATCGATGCTGTTGCGGCTAAACCAGGCTTCTACTTTTAGTGTGTTTCCTTACTTTCACGCATCTACTTTTATCACAATAGCCATGAAAACGAGTATCTATATTTATTGTGACAACAGGTAAACAACATTTCTACATCTATTTTCCTATGTAGAATTTTTTTTTTTTTTTTTTTATTTTTATTTTTTTTTACCTATAATTATGATAAATATAGATACGCGTTTTTAAGTTTTATGGCTATCGTGATAAACGTAGATCCGTGAAAGTAAGCAAACACGCTAAAAGTAGAAGCATGGTTTAGCTGCAACAGCATTGATATACAGCCCTTAAGAACAGTGTTATGATAGGACATATTATTGCTGCAACAACATATTATGCTGCTACCTCATATCTGACGTTTTTTTTTTTTTTTTTTTTTTGTCATGTGATTTTAAATTTTATTTCTTTTCTTCATACAGCTCATGAATAAAATAATAATAATAATAGCCTAATAATAAAAAGTAACATACAAAATAGCAATAAGAAACAAATGATATATTGTTTCTAATTTATGTTAAATCTTACTATCAAGCTGGCAGGCTTACTGGAAGGACTGTTTCTAGAAGGAGGACCATGCTCTTCATCACTTCTCAACATGTCCATCAAAGTATCATCGAATGGCATCAGACTCTGGAAATCTAAACAAATAACAAGAAAAATAGTTTTATTATTACATGTATATTGTTTTTAAATATATTGAAGATATGTAAAATATACTACAATTTTAAAAAGACTTAGTGATACAGTTTTAACTTGTAATTATTATGCTTATAATTTAAGTCTTAAACCATAAAAATATATGCAGTGTTCTCACTCTTTTGATCAGTGAATAAAAAGTTGGAAAAAATGCTAGTTTTATTTTATATGAAATTTCTATAATTATTGTTCCGTCACAGTGCATTCCTCCCTTCTTTTTTTACCTCTAATTTGTACTTGAATAGAAAGAAGGATACAGAGAGCTGCATGGCATAGAGCCCCTTAAAGCCCTTGTCAACTTACCTTTTTATCATTATAATACTAGATTGATAATTACCATACCTTATTATCCATGAATTAAGACACCATGATTTTGTATTTATTTTCATGCATTTTCATTTTGAAAGTTATTTCACGTATCTGACGAATGTACTGCCACCAATATCAGTCACCACTCTGGTCACGTGATAAATTTAAGCCCCTCCCTCAAGTTCTTTACCCTTATCACGACCCTATTAGTACATTGTGACGTCAGATGCGTGAAATAACTGTTAAAATGTAAATACATACATACATACATATCATGACGCTATAAATCCCTTTCGGGGTAAGCCAACAACACAGATGTTTTATCCTGACCCAGTGATAGACCTCCACAACTTCCTATCCTGACATACTTCACTTGCTTCCGCCAGTCTCATACCTTGTTTCATACATTTCCTTTTGCATTTCATACTGCGTACATTCTTATTTTTCAAACATCTTCCAACCACCTCAGACCATGATGTAAATAAATAAAAATAAATACAAAATCAACGTGTTGGTGTCTAATTCATGGATAATAAGGTATGTTAATTACCAATTTAGTATTCTAAATGATAAAAAAAGTAAGTTGACAAGGGCTTGAACAGTGAAACAACCCCACGATCATACTACACAAAGAGCAGTAAATGAAAACACTAGCTGTGCAGTACCCAAAGTAGTCTCAGTGTAATGAAATTGTATTGAAGTATCTTTTAGGGGTTTTTGCATCTCTGTTTAGGGGTCTCTATCATAACATGGGGTTTAAGGGGGTAGGTGACCGACTGATATCTCGCAAACTAGGACGGTTGCGAATAATAATAATAACACAAAGTAAAGAAGAAATGTTACTTAAAAATTTAGTTATGTCAAACATGTGAAAACACGATCAAATAATTAAGTTATTGCACTTTAAAGATAACATGTAAATGTGGAAATTTAAATTTGAGCGGGAAATTTTAGTCAAATTAGATTAGAAACTTTTTTACAATTAAAAATATCATTAATTTTTTTTTTTTTTTGGTATAAAAAAAGTTATTTTAAATTTACTTGGTTTTATTTGAAAATTATAGTGTTTGTTTTATTGGAATTAAATCATGTACAAAAAATTATTGGGAAAATATAGTTCTTCTTTTAGCGATTTCCGGTCCAAGTCGGTCCCCCACCGCCTTAAATATAGCTGTGATAGGTATTTCAAATTATTATTATTATTATTATTTTGCACTGCATTATCAATTGTGTTTTCCATTAAGTGAGATTCTATTAATTAAAACTTTAATAACAAGAAAATAATAATAATAATGTGAATTTTAGAAGACAACAATTTAAGGGAGTGGGTGACCAGCTGATATCATACAAACTAAATGGTCATGAAATATAAAAATAATAGGAAGTAAATAAGTAATATCACTTCAAAGTTAAGATATATCAATTACATGAAAACACGATCAAATATTGAAGTTATTCCACTTTTAAGATAACATGTAAATGTGTATATTCAAACTTTTTAGTGCCAACTTTTAAAATCAAAATAAGAAATTTATTTTAATTTAAAAATAAAATACTATTAAAACTTTTTTTTTTATTCGATTAATTTTATTTAAAAAATATAATATTTGTTTTGCTGGGTAAAAATAATGTAGAAAAAATTACTGTGAAAATATAGTTTCTTGTTTGACTATCTCCGCACCAAATTGGTCACCCACTTATCTTAATTTATAATAAGAAAGACAAATTTCCTTACCAGTAGCCGGGTCTCCAGTTTCATCTAATTCAATAGATGAAAAATCCGTATTATTACTCAATAAACTATTTTGACTTGCCGGACTATCCATATTATTTCCTTCCCAACTTTCTAACGTTCCACCATTATTACCACCACCACTTTGTTGTTGATTTGTTATTGACGATAAAGATGTTGTTGATGTTCTTCCATTATCGTTATTAGTACGTACTCTTGTATCTATATCATCCCAATGTTTCCCAACAGTTATAGTTGCAGTAGTTGCGGTAGTAGTAGTAGTAGTAGTAGTACTATTATCAGTCTCAAATATCTCACTCTCAGAACAAATCCTTTTATTATTAGTCGTAGTAGAATCATCTGTACTTAAACTTCTTTTATTATTATGTACGTTATTAGTTACACGTGGTGGTCTACCTCGTCTACTACGTCTTATTTCAGTACTTGAGGTTACATGTTCATAAACTGATGTTTCTAATACAATATTTGTAGTAGAACTTTGATAAGAATCTCCTGATCTTTTATTATTTCTTGAATGCATTATAGTAGTACATGTACCTGTACCGGTAATCATAGGATCAGCCACATTATTAGATGGTAATGGTGGAGTAGGTGTCGGTGGTGGTTGTGGTGGTGGTGGTGAATTTGAGTGTTGAGAATATGGTGAATGTTCAGATTTTGTTAAAATTGGTGATGAGGTACGATAATTTGGTGAATGAGGTTCATTATGTTGTTGAAATCCATTATTTGGTGGACTTAATGATTTGAAGTTATTTCCATTTGGACTTGTATGTCTTGTGTTATTACTTCGATGTTCTGTACGTATGGTAGTCATAGTTGTATTACGTACGAGTGTCGGAGAGTTAGGGTGTTGATCCTGATGACTACCAGGGCTACCTGCAGCACTTGATTCACGACGTCGGTGCGAGATCATCTGAAGCTATAACATTAACTTTATTAGTTACTTTGACAAGAACAATTACCACAAATAAATATATATATATATATATATATATATATATATATATATATATATATATATATATATATATATATATATATATATATATATATATATATATATATAAGATCAACAATATTTACAATTACATATCAATGTTTACCCGTCGAAGTGAACGAACTACACTTTACAAATATCACTCAAAATGAACGATCTGCGTTTGGCGCTTCTACGTGTTTTAACATGAAAACTAGATGGTGGAACTTGGCATTTGTAAAGTGTAGAACGGTCATTTTTCACAAAATTTGTAAAGTGTAGTTCGTTCACTTTGACGGGTAAACATGGATATGGTCTTATATTAGAAAAGAAAAAAATTGACAAAATAATTTATTAAGAGGTCATAAAGTCATGTAGTAGTAGTTCAGGCAGGTAGTGCTGTGATTGAAATTAAGTTTAATAATTTTTTTAAACCATTTTCTGAGCTTTAAACCTGTTGGTCATGTTCAAACTCCTTTCTTTACATTTAAAAAGTGAACCAAATAAAATATCTTTGTTTTTATTTTGTTTTAACTTAAGTCTAAGATATTCATATACATGACCCACTAGTTTAAAACTTCTTAAAATAACCTCAGAAAATGGATTAAAATCGATGGCTCTGCGGAAAAC